>JAIOJX010000024.1:59280000-59542500 GCA_022376925.1 Tragulus kanchil
TAAAATTTCAGTTTTAATACCAAATATGAAACATTTGTTATAGGCATTTTAATGGTGCCAGTCACAGTTCTAAGTACTTTACACCTATTACGTATTTAGTTTTCACAAACCTCTTGTGAGGTAGGGATTGTATCACCCCCGTTTTCCAGATAAGGAAATAGGCACAGAGTTTGACTGATTTGCCAAGTGGCTAATAAGTGGCTAATTCCGGATTTTGGATCTAGAAGCTCTGGCTCCACTGATATACATTACATCGTCTCTCTCAATAGCGTGACCAGAGGACCCAAGAAACTGAGACTCTGGTTGGGACCAATCTTTCCATCTCTTGTGAACCCCAAGCGATATTTATGCCCTGTGTAGTGGTAAAGAGTCCACCTGTCAATGCAGGAGGCCCAAGGGATGCAATCCCTGGGTCAGGAAGATCCCCTGGAGGCAACCCATTCTGGTATTCTTGCTTAGGAAATTCCATGGATAGACAAGCCTGGTGGGCTGCAGTCTATGGGGTCACAAAAGAGTTGGACATGACTGAGCACTCACACCTTCATGCCGCAGGGAACTAGTGCTCTTGTTCTGTGAAGGCCTGATAATACCTTAGCAGGGAACTAGTGCTCTTGTTCTGTGTACCTTAGCAGGGAACTAGTGCTCTTGTTCTGTGAAGGCCTGATAATAAATACTTTCTGTTTCTATTCAAGTCTGCCATTGTAGTGTAGAAGGAGCCCTAGTTATGCAAATGAATGAGCTTGCTTATGTCACAAAGAACTTTAAAAAGGCAGGTGAAGGTGGAAGATGAAAGAGGCAGATTTGAGCTGACTTCATAGTCATAGGCCATTCCTCATTTCAGGCAAATAAATTGACTTTGCTAGTGTCTCAGTCCCCTCATTTCTCCAGTTGGTTAATTACTCTCACCCAGAAAGTCAGGAGATTGTAAGTACCTGGCATAATAAACAGTTCATAGAAGAAGGAACGCTGGATCCAGAGGCCTCGGCCAGCTTTGGGACCTTGGCCTTGTCCTTAATTCCTAGTTTTTAAGGACATTTTGAGCTCTCACCTTCTATGTAGAAGAGTTTGAGAAAGTGCTATACAAATAGCACACAAAATAGACTGTCAGCATCACTATAAGTTTCTTTCAAACCCTAGTCCATTTCATTTCTCATCTTAGAAACAAAACTAGAAGTACTCCCTGGAAAATTAGTTTATGGACTCTCTTAATTTGTAAGAATTTTTTCTTCTAATATTGTTAGGTTGCATTAGAACTTGACTTCTATGAGCTTGACAGATAAGTTTCAGTCCCCTAGCAGGAGGCAGAGGAAATGCATCGGTCCAAAGGATGGCAAAGAAACTGTCTCTTAAAATTTTTTAAGCCAATAATGCATACTTGCTTCAATGCTATTCCTAGAGTTTCTCCAGACAGCCCAGGAAAACAGACATAAAATAAAACGAGGTGGCATTCCACTGCCTTTAACCATGTTATGAATAGAAATGTAAAAAGTGCAGAGCCTAGTGTAGGAAAGAAATTGATTCTATCTTCACTCTAGGTCCTCCATCCTCTGGAGTTCACTGTGATTAATCTGATAGAGCAGGAAGGCTCCAGATTCACTTGTTCCCCTCTAGTGCACTTGGTTTAAGGCAGGATGCAGAATGGGACGTGCCAAAACCCTCTCCTTCCTCATGAAAGTCATAAGAGTAATAAGGAGGAAAGACAGATTCATTGGAGTCCAATTCATCGTTTAAGCACAAAACAAAACACAGACCTCGTTATTGGAGAGTAATAAAAATGAGTCTAAGTGGCAGTTAAGTTCCTACAAATAAAAATTGCTGCCACCACTGCCGTTGCCTGTCTTTGTGAAATGAAGAGATGAATGCTACCTTTGTTCAATGAGTCCATAATTAAGAGAGGTTTAACATTGAAGGCTATTGCTTTAAAAAGATACTGCTGTGTAAATGTCAGACCAATGGAGACACTGGGTTATGAAGGTTACACCTGCCAAAGGTGAGCTTAATGAGACAGCCAATGGCACTGACATGGCTTAGAGATTCAGCCAATAGCTTCAGTGTTTACAGCCTCGTGGAGTACCACTGTAGTTTAATTCTTTCCAACTTTTTTTTTTTTAATTTTAAGCTGGGGATGCTGGAGTGTGTGGGTGAAGGGAGTGATGTGTATGTTGTATACATGCACACATATATACATGTCCTTTTAGGAGTATTTTCTCCTTGGACATACTGAATGATCTTTACATAGCTTAACTGTGTGTGTGTGTGTGTGCTCAGGCACTTAGTGGTATCCAACTCTTTGTGACTCCATGGACTGTAGCCCACCAGTCTTCTATGTCCATGGGATTCTCCTGGCCAGAATACTGGAGTGGAATGCCATTTCCTCTGCCAGGGAATCTTCCTGACTTGGGGATCAATCCCCCATCTCTTGTCTCCTGCATTGGCAGGTGGATTCTTTACCTCTAACGTCACTTGGGAAGCCCACCTTAAAGTGAATATGAATTTATAGTTTTAAAATGATAAGCAGTTTGCATATTTCTGTGTCTTTAATACCTAACAATTTTTTTCATACTTTTTGTGTTAGCACTAGCAATGTTGTTGGACAGATGTTTCTATTAGTTGGTGTTAGATAAATTGCAAGAGATGCTCTGAAGTAGATTTCAGCCCTGGGAGAACTGCAGAGCCAATGAGCTACTAGAAGATGGTTGGATTGCTCATGGAGAGCAGTCCTTTCTGCATATTTGTGGTAGGCTAAGACAATTTGATGTTGAAAGTCATAAGAGTAATAAGGAGGAAAGACAGATTCATTGGAGTCCAATTCATCGTTTAAGCACAAAACAAAACACAGACCTCGTTATTGGAGAGTAATAAAAATGAGTCTAAGTGGCAGTTAAGTTCCTACAAATAAAAATTGCTGCCACCACTGCCGTTGCCTGTCTTTGTGAAATGAAGAGATGAATGCTACCTTTGTTCAATGAGTCCATAATTAAGAGAGGTTTAACATTGAAGGCTATTGCTTTAAAAAGATACTGCTGTGTAAATGTCAGACCAATGGAGACACTGGGTTATGAAGGTTACACCTGCCAAAGGTGAGCTTAATGAGACAGCCAATGGCACTGACATGGCTTAGAGATTCAGCCAATAGCTTCAGTGTTTACAGCCTCGTGGAGTACCACTGTAGTTTAATTCTTTCCAACTTTTTTTTTTTTAATTTTAAGCTGGGGATGCTGGAGTGTGTGGGTGAAGGGAGTGATGTGTATGTTGTATACATGCACACATATATACATGTCCTTTTAGGAGTATTTTCTCCTTGGACATACTGAATGATCTTTACATAGCTTAACTGTGTGTGTGTGTGTGTGCTCAGGCACTTAGTGGTATCCAACTCTTTGTGACTCCATGGACTGTAGCCCACCAGTCTTCTATGTCCATGGGATTCTCCTGGCCAGAATACTGGAGTGGAATGCCATTTCCTCTGCCAGGGAATCTTCCTGACTTGGGGATCAATCCCCCATCTCTTGTCTCCTGCATTGGCAGGTGGATTCTTTACCTCTAACGTCACTTGGGAAGCCCACCTTAAAGTGAATATGAATTTATAGTTTTAAAATGATAAGCAGTTTGCATATTTCTGTGTCTTTAATACCTAACAATTTTTTTCATACTTTTTGTGTTAGCACTAGCAATGTTGTTGGACAGATGTTTCTATTAGTTGGTGTTAGATAAATTGCAAGAGATGCTCTGAAGTAGATTTCAGCCCTGGGAGAACTGCAGAGCCAATGAGCTACTAGAAGATGGTTGGATTGCTCATGGAGAGCAGTCCTTTCTGCATATTTGTGGTAGGCTAAGACAATTTGATGTTGAACTTTTGGGGTAAGAGATTAAGGTGATCTGTCTCAGGAAATAGCTCTCAAAATGTAATATGTGACAAATCATACAGGGACCCAGCCTACAGTTTGTGCTCAACAAACATGTTTTTTTTCATATCCATCTAAGAGATATCCTGGTTATTCCATCAGTTACCTGGGTTTGAATCTCTTTGACTAAGGATGTTTCTTTGCAGTCAAAGAGGTTAGATCCCAGACCTCTGTGTCTTTGATTTCTTCCCTCAAGGCTTAAATGCGGAACAGCAGGATACAGAAAGGTTGAGGATTGAAGTGAATAGTTTCAGAATTCCGTGTGTGTGCCTTTTAAATGAGCACTGGTGTATTCCCAGTGTGTTTGCGACTCATCAGTTTCTCTGACTAAATAGAGACCAGAGCCTGAATAAAGGAAAGCCCCCTCCAAGATCCTTCACCCGATTGGCAGGACAGCCACACCACCGTAGAAGAATTTATGGATTCCACAGGAGTTCAGCCCTCGTTCCTGGCTTTCTGGTTTGACTTTTGTTGGATATTGGCTTTACTAAAAATGAAGCAGAAGTTGCCCTTTTATTTCCCACTTTCCATATCTGTCCTTGAGCTGACTATACTGTTGTATTAAAAAGGTGGTAAAATGATATGGAAAGAAGAATATCAGGACTGGTGGCTCAGTGGTTAAGACTCTGCTTCCAATACAGAGGGCCTGAGGTTGACCCCTAATTGGCAACTAAGATCCTGCATGCAGCATGACCAAAAAGTAGGTAAAAAGTAGAGAAAAACCAGAATGTAGAACAATGGTTGTTTCTTGGGTGACAAAGCAATAAGGTCTCTTACCCAAGTTCCCACTTGGTATTTGTTTTTATTAAATATGTCTGTAAGGGCAACTCTTCTGTGTATATTATCAGAGATTCCAAGATGATAATTGACTAGCTTTACCACAGAATTGAAAGGAGCAACAAAACTATATATCTGTTGATACATAAGTTGGTGTTAGATAAATTGCAAGAGATGCTCTGAAGTAGATTTCAGCCCTGGGAGAACTGCAGAGCCAATGAGCTACTAGAAGATGGTTGGATTGCTCATGGAGAGCAGTCCTTTCTGCATATTTGTGGTAGGCTAAGACAATTTGATGTTGAACTTTTGGGGTAAGAGATTAAGGTGATCTGTCTCAGGAAATAGCTCTCAAAATGTAATATGTGACAAATCATACAGGGACCCAGCCTACAGTTTGTGCTCAACAAACATGTTTTTTTTCATATCCATCTAAGAGATATCCTGGTTATTCCATCAGTTACCTGGGTTTGAATCTCTTTGACTAAGGATGTTTCTTTGCAGTCAAAGAGGTTAGATCCCAGACCTCTGTGTCTTTGATTTCTTCCCTCAAGGCTTAAATGCGGAACAGCAGGATACAGAAAGGTTGAGGATTGAAGTGAATAGTTTCAGAATTCCGTGTGTGTGCCTTTTAAATGAGCACTGGTGTATTCCCAGTGTGTTTGCGACTCATCAGTTTCTCTGACTAAATAGAGACCAGAGCCTGAATAAAGGAAAGCCCCCTCCAAGATCCTTCACCCGATTGGCAGGACAGCCACACCACCGTAGAAGAATTTATGGATTCCACAGGAGTTCAGCCCTCGTTCCTGGCTTTCTGGTTTGACTTTTGTTGGATATTGGCTTCACAAAAAATGAAGCAGAAGTTGCCCTTTTATTTCCCACTTTCCATATCTGTCCTTGAGCTGACTATACTGTTGTATTAAAAAGGTGGTAAAATGATATGGAAAGAAGAATATCAGGACTGGTGGCTCAGTGGTTAAGACTCTGCTTCCAATACAGAGGGCCTGAGGTTGACCCCTAATTGGCAACTAAGATCCTGCATGCAGCATGACCAAAAAGTAGGTAAAAAGTAGAGAAAAACCAGAATGTAGAACAATGGTTGTTTCTTGGGTGACAAAGCAATAAGGTCTCTTACCCAAGTTCCCACTTGGTATTTGTTTTTATTAAATATGTCTGTAAGGGCAACTCTTCTGTGTATATTATCAGAGATTCCAAGATGATAATTGACTAGCTTTACCACAGAATTGAAAGGAGCAACAAAACTATATATCTGTTAAGAATTACATAAATTTGTTAACTAAAATGGATAGTTTTGATGGTCTAAGCATCTATTATATGGTATCTAAATCCTATCTGTGGCTCTTATCTTTTTGGAAAAAAACTGCTATAAATTACTTTGTAGAGTATATTGGTAGCCTGCTGAGAAAATTCTGGGAAAAAAAAGGAAGGGTAACCCAGAAACTGCCCTCCCTGTCCTCCGAGGGGAAAGAAAAGAAGGAGAGTTGTGGGGTTAGGGATAGAAGGAGACCTGTGTACTTCGTCCAAGGAAAGTAATGGAAAAGGCTAATTCTGTGCCCACAGACTAAAACTTTGAAGGACAGGGCCGTGTCATTGGACTCCTCAAAAAAAGCAGAGCAGACATAAAAATAGATCATTGACCAAAAATATCCCTTTCCAACTGAGACATTTTAAAGTGCTGCTGCTCATTTTTCCATTTAAAAAATTATAAGCCAACCCTTATATTCTTTGCCTTGAGAACTGTGGAGCCTCATGTGTGTATGTTTTAGGAATACAGTGATTATGAATCTTGGTTTAGGAAATATTGAAATATTTTTTTGACTGTTTCTTTGTCTCTTTGGAAAAATGGATTATCTGCCAGGGTCGAGTTCAGGTTCTTGTCAAATCAGAACTTTCAGAGGCACAAGTCAATTAGCAGTCTTTGGAAAGATGAGCAGAGAAGGAAGTTACCTGTTTTTCTTTAAATACATAAAAATGTTAATAATAATGATTTCAATTACAATAATAATTCCTTTCCACTTTGAGTTACACTGGGATTTGTGACTGATTTGCAGTGTTGTAACTGGTGGGGTGGAAACAATCCTGCAAACAGAGTTTTGGATAGTGCCCTGATCATACAGTGTATTAGAGACTAAGCATATATTGACTATTTCTTTCATATACTTACTGCTGGTTTGTAATAAAAGAAATAAGGTCTGCTTTTCTTGGGTGACAAAGCAATAAGGTCTCTTACCCAAGTTCCCACTTGGTATTTGTTTTTATTAAATATGTCTGTAAGGGCAACTCTTCTGTGTATATTATCAGAGATTCCAAGATGATAATTGACTAGCTTTACCACAGAATTGAAAGGAGCAACAAAACTATATATCTGTTAAGAATTACATAAATTTGTTAACTAAAATGGATAGTTTTGATGGTCTAAGCATCTATTATATGGTATCTAAATCCTATCTGTGGCTCTTATCTTTTTGGAAAAAAACTGCTATAAATTACTTTGTAGAGTATATTGGTAGCCTGCTGAGAAAATTCTGGGAAAAAAAAGGAAGGGTAACCCAGAAACTGCCCTCCCTGTCCTCCGAGGGGAAAGAAAAGAGAAAGAGAGTTGTGGGGTTAGGGATAGAAGGAGACCTGTGTACTTCGTCCAAGGAAAGTAATTGAAAATGCTAATTCTGTGCCCACAGACTAAAACTTTGAAGGACAGGTCCTTGTCATTGGACTCCTCAAAAACAGCAGAGCAGAAATAAAAATAGATCATTGACCAAAAATATCCCTTTCCAACTGAGACATTTTAAAGTGCTGCTGCTCATTTTTCCATTTAAAAAATTATAAGCCAACCCTTATATTCTTTGCCTTGAGAACTGTGGAGCCTCATGTGTGTATGTTTTAGGAATACAGTGATTATGAATCTTGGTTTAGGAAATATTGAAATATTTTTTTGACTGTTTCTTTGTCTCTTTGGAAAAATGGATTATCTGCCAGGGTCGAGTTCAGGTTCTTGTCAAATCAGAACTTTCAGAGGCACAAGTCAATTAGCAGTCTTTGGAAAGATGAGCAGAGAAGGAAGTTACCTGTTTTTCTTTAAATACATAAAAATGTTAATAATAATGATTTCAATTACAATAATAATTCCTTTCCACTTTGAGTTACACTGGGATTTGTGACTGATTTGCAGTGTTGTAACTGGTGGGGTGGAAACAATCCTGCAAACAGAGTTTTGGATAGTGCCCTGATCATACAGTGTATTAGAGACTAAGCATATATTGACTATTTCTTTCATATACTTACTGCTGGTTTGTAATAATTAAGAATGTTGTTAGAAACTTATGGTTACTAAAGAGGAAAGGGAGTGGGGAAGAGATAAGTGAGGAATTAGCAGATACAAGCTGCTATATATAAAATAAAGAATAAACCCTACCATATAGCATAGGGAAGTAGATTCAATATCCTGTAATAAAACATAATAGAAAAGAATATGAAAAAGAATATATGTATAACTGAAGCGTGTATTTTGCTATACAGTAGGAACTAACAAAACATTGTAAACCAACTCTACTTCAATTTAAGGAAAAAGAATGTTAGAATGTAGAGCTGGATTTGGAATCCATTCCTTCTTTTTTATTTCTTCCCTTTTATTCTTTAACATGTCTTTATTGATCCAGCAGTGCTCTGTGTACAGAAGAGTGAACAAGAGTGACAGAGCCTCTGCTGGCTTAGCGCTTACATTCTGGTAAGAAAATAAAAACTAAAGAAGGATAACAGACAGTATGTCCCATGGAGAAAAAAATTTAAGAGTGAGGGGAGATGGGATGCGATTTGATTTTATATAAGGGTAGTCAGGGAAGACTCCATTGAGGTGATACTTTCAAGAAGACCAGAAGCCACTGAAGGAGTGCTTATGTCAGTGGCTGAGAAGGATGACTTCTGGTGGTGGGAATCATAGATTTAAACACGCTGTGTGTCCTAGATAAGTGAGAACAGCGATGAGATTGGAGGGAAGTAGACTTAGAAGGGAACAGTTATGGAGGGGTGACAGGGGAGAAATAGGGGCAGGGTTGGGTGGACATTTAGGGCACTGTCATGGCTGTGGCTTGTACTCTGAATGAGATGAAGCCAATTACAGGGTTTTGAGGATCAGAATGGAAATCCGACATTAATAAGGGATCATTCTACAACCTTCAATGTATCTGCCAAATTACTTGATTCGTGTCTGACTCTTTGTGACCCTATGAACTGTAGCTCTCCAGGCTCCTCTGTCCATAGGATTATGTAGGCAAGAGTACTGGAGTGGGTTGTCATTCCCTCCTGCAGGGGATCTTCCCAAGCCAGGGATCAAACCTGCATCTCTTATGTCTCCTGCATTGGTAGGTAGGTTCTTTACCATTAGCGCCTCCTAGAAAGGCTCCCTGCAACCTTCAAAACCTTGAACAATTTCTCACTCTGATATCAACAACAAAAATGTATATGTGGGCTTCCCTGGTGGTCCAGTGGGTAAGGACACCGCCTTGCAGTGCAAGGGGCGCCGGTTCGATCCCTGGCCTGGGAAGATCCCACGTGCCGCGGAGCGGCAGGACCGATGTGTCCAATTACCAAGCCGGGGCTCTGGAGTGCATGCGCCCAGAGCCGGTGTTCTGCGACAACAGAGGCCACTGCGATGGGAGGCCCACACAGGCCAAAGAACAAAGATGGATGAAAATTGATAAATGAAAAGACCAACAGAAGTCGCCCACCTGCCCTCTTCCCTTCCCTCCCACCCCACCCCCTCCTAAAAAAAAAATGTATATGTACACTGGGCTGTAGTTTACAAAGTAAAATGCTTTTATTTAAATTATCAGAGTTGCCTTTATGCAGTAGGTCTTCATTCATCTCTGGTACCATTGGAGGCCCTGTGATGTTAAACACTCTTCATCAGATTAGCGTAGACTGTCTGGTTCAGAGCACACACTCTAATTCATCTCCTGCAGCGTTGCTCTCATAAAGATCATGTTCCTTATTAAGTGCTGGGACTGTAGCTTATGGGGTTCCAGCATTTCAGGGACTTCTTGAAGAGCTGAGGCAATGCAGAGCATCTCACATACAGTTGGCAGGTGTTACATACTATTGAGCATGTATTATCTTTGTATAGGTCAAGAGAGGGGCTGACATCTAGGGAAGACTATTTGACCATGCACTTGATGTTGTTTTTCTTTTTTTCTGATAACTAACAATTAATTTGGCCAGTTTGTGACACCTCACACGCATCCATTGACTCTTGTGTGACCCACTGGCCATTGTTTGTGGTTTAGAGAGGCCTCCTGAATTATTAGAAGGAAGCAAGTCTAATTAGTCTAAACAACAATTAAAACTATGATTTCTGCCCCTGATAGGATGCTAACCAGCTGACTAGCCTTTCACAGTTACAGTCTTTTTATGGGCAGCTGGCATCATTTTAGCATATCAAGTACTTTGGCAGTTACAAAAGCCAACTGGCCACATTTACTGGTCTGATGGATGAATTGAAGGTTGACGAGCAAGTTGGACTAGGCATTCATAAAAGATAATATAAATAGAACAAAAGCCCTACCAATTGAGTTCATTGGAGGTAATATCTAAATACCTTAACCGCAAATTAGTCTAGAATATCTCAATCAATATAGATTCTCTCAAAAATCAATTGGCTGCTACAAATATGATTGTTTAATAATTCACAAGTTATGGGCCTTCAGACAAACTCAAGGTGAAGGTAGCTGAAGAAAAAGAGGTAATCTCCACGTCAGCTAAGATTTCAATTAAAAGCAGAAAAAGTCTACCAAATATAGCTTAAAATTTTTAGTTTAGGTGGGATGATCTTTCATGCATGCAAGCTGGGTGTCCTACTGGGAAGATACCAATTTAGTTCATTTTCATTGTTCACTTTCAGATCAGAGCTGTTTTGCTATTTTACTGAAGCTCATAAATATTTTATTAAAATAAACCATAGCAAATTTCTGTTTTACTTACTAGATTAAAAACAATAATTTTAAATGGCTAATGACTGGTGCCAAATCACAGAGACATTCTTCTCCACAGTATTGGAGAGAGTGAACATATGAATCTTATAAGGCATTTTGGTAACTTTTTTCAAGCCTTTTCTGTCTTATATCAGAGAACATGATGTTGTTTTATAAATTTCACCTTCGGAGTGGCCCTTGCCCACGGGCATCATTTGGAAGCACATGAATTCCCTGACTTACAATTATTTCTGACAAGTCACTTTCCAAATAAACCTGTTGTCTGAAACAGTGTCTTGAAGCCTGGCTTCATGTGACTTGGACTTCCCTAGTGGCTCAGATGCTGGAGAATCTGCCTGCCATGCATGAGACCTGGATTCAATCCCTGGGTCCGGAAGATGTCCCTGGAGAAGGGAATGTCTCCCCATTCTAGTATTCTTGCCTGGAGAATTCCATGATCAGAGGAGCCTGGTGGGCTGCAGTCCATGGGGTTGCCAAGAGTTGGACAAGGCTGAGCAAGTCACTTTTTTTGTGAGAACTCTCCCCACTCCTGCAAGTTTACAATGTGGACTAATTACAATGGCCAATGGGTTACACAAAGAGTTAGCGGATAAGAGTGAATTACTGATAATTCTTATAGGTTACATTTGGCCTTTCTTCACTCTCCATTCTCCATCAAAAATCTTCCTGTCTGAGAATCTCTTTAAATTGTTATGTGCAGAAAACATTTCTAATTTTTGTTGTGGTTGGTTGTTTTTTCCTCGGATAGCAGTTTTTGCAGCCACTGATGAAAATGTTCTTCTACATTATTTTTCATGGAATAGATAAGTATTGGAGTGGGGGTTTCCAGGGTCACTGCTGTACACCCATGAGAATGTCCTGTCACCTGAATGACTTGGTTCTGCCCCCACCCTGGGCCACACCCCCATGTAGGGCTGGGTGACCTTTCTGTCTATTTGCATAATCTTCCTTCCTTGGACTTATTCTCCATGCCTGGGTCAAAATATGGGGCTCATTAATAAACATTTATTGAGCACCAACAGGGTATTATGTTCCAAATATATTCCCTTCCCTGTAGGTTTGGAATCCACAATTTTGGCTCCCAGCAGTCACCTCTGCCCTGATTTTGAGAAGAGTAAGTTATCTAAGCAATTGAAAGGACATTCAAATATTTGTGAACTTCAAAGGGAGATAGTCCTTCATCGAAAATGTCCTTTTTGATGGTCAAATTCTCCACATGTCCTGCTCCATTAATAAAGCCCAGTGAACTATCAGTTTCCAGGATGCAGATCAGCTCTAAAAAGGTTAAAAATATTAACACTTATAGATAATTATTAGGTTATCAAGTTAAAAGCATCTGTGCAGTTAGATATGAGGACTGCGCAGAATGAGGAAAAAAAGAACCTCATAAAAATTAAAGAACACTGTCAAGGTCATTGGCATATAATTTTTAAAGTCATCTGAGCTAGGTGCCGTTGTGCTAAAAATTCGATCAGTAGGCAAAGTTGAAGACATTGTGTTGTTAGGATGTGTGAAGCTTTTTACTGAAGCATGATAAATAATTGAAAACGCCTTTAGCAAATTCCTGTTTTAATGGGAAAATACTTTGTCATGCCGTTTTTCAATTAGAATTCACTAATTCAAATTGGTTTATCACTTAGCCAAATGCACATTAGATTTTTTTAGTGATGCATTTTCTCATCTCCATTTTTATTTGTGGATTTTCCAGTTGATAGTAGAACTTTCAGTGGCTTTAGTAATGTTTCTACTCATGGTTCCCAGCCTGCTTGTGATGAAGGCAACACAACCAAAGGATTAAATTGTAAACTACCATGATTTTTGAACCTGATCAGTTGAACCTGATTTTGGTGAAGGGATATGGATAGTGGTTGTTTAAGTTAGAATCTGGGGTAGGTAAAGGGATACATATTAATTTGAAGTCAGATTAAATAAATTTGATTCTTTTATGTGTCCATGTTCCTTCAGTTCAAAGGAATCTGCACATAGCTGTTTTGAAAGGCATTCTCTATTTCATATTTAATAGTACTGTTTATAAATTTCTATAGAAGAGCCAATAGCCCAAAATGTACTTCCTAAACCATCAGTCAATTATTTAAGTATTTCTTAAGCAATGAATGTGCTCTCATCATTGGATTAGTGCAGGGACTACAATCAGTAGAAATATGAAAGAGATCATCTATCTAAATGTTTTCAATATGTCCAAGGAAAAGGCTAACCAAAAATAAATTTCCTTGGTCTTCCTAAAGGAATTCAACATTCCTTCATTCATTATTTAATAGGCACCTGCACAGCTGGATTACTGTTATCAGAATGATTTTTTTATGTTTATTTTTTTTGCTACTTCCCATTCATATATGTTCTATGAGGATAGAGAACTGTACATTTCTAACTTATCCCCAGATTAGCATAATACCTGGCATATAGTAGACATTTTATATAGCTTCAATAAGTGAATGTATGAGAAACTGAGTGAACGATTAAATACATGCCTAAGAAAGATTTCTTCAAATGACAGATAGTCTGAGACCTGAAGATTCATTAGGGGTTAGCTTAAGAAAATTGAAAAGTAAAAGTAGAAGGAGCAAATTCCTTATAAAAGAGAAAGTGGACAGAAACACCACTTACCTTATCATTTACCTTGGAGATGGAGCCAAGAGCTTAGGAATAGTGAAGATAACCAAGGACAGAGAAATCCTTCTGTTCAGAGGATCAGAATTAGAATCTGTGGACAGCCTGGGCAACTCTGGTGTATTGTTTGTAGCAGTTAATAGACGCAGCTAATCTTTTGTTGAGACTTTGTTCTTCAAGCCAACTCTTCCTCTTGTGATGAGATATGTATGAAATTTGTGGGTCCCTGAAAAGAAAGGCAGGCATGTATCTAAAGGGTTCTGTGGGTTAGGACAAGAGTACAAATGAGAGCCTTTTCACAACTGTTGAAAAGCTACAAACTGTTACGTAGAACATCTATATTTCTGTCAATAAAAAATATATCTTCATGATCCTTTGTACTCAAAGTGTGGTCCACAAGCCAGCAGCATCAGTATCATCTCAGAGCTTATTAGAAATGCAGACTCTCTGGGGCTTCCCTGGTGGTCCAGTGGGTAAGGACACCGCCTTGCAGTGCAAGGGGCGCCGGTTCAAGCCCTGACCTGGGAAGATCCCACGTGCTGCAGAGTGGCTGGACCGATGTGTCCAACTACCGAGCCGGAGCTCTGGAGCGCATGCACCCAGAGCTGGTGCTCTGCAACAACAGAGGCCACTGTGATGCGAGGCCCACACGGGCCAAAGAAAAAAGATGGATGAAAATGGACAAATGAAAGACCAATAGAAGTGGCCCACCTGCTCCCCTCCCTCCCCACCCCCCACCAAAATAAATAAATAAATAAATCTTAAAAAAAAAAAAAAAGAAAGAAAGAAATGCAGACTCTCAGGCTGGACCTCAGGTTTACTGAATCTGAATCTACATTGAGCAAGACCTCCAAGTACTTTGTTAACACATCAAACTTTGAGAAACTGTTCAGAATGACCCAAAAGGCCAAGTTCTAGTGTAGAATCCAGCAAACTTTTTGGGCTACTTCCCTAGAACATAGCAACAGGACAAGAACTGTGTCTCAGCCCCCAACCTCTATCCTGATCCTCTCCTTTTCCCACTCCCAGCTGCTGCTTCTTTCTTTTTTAAAATGTTTATTTATTTAATCTAAAGGCACCAGATCTTAATTATGGTATGCAGGAACTTAAGTTGCAGCATGTGGAATCTAGTTCCCTGACCAGGGATCAAACCCAGGCCCCTTGCACTGGGAACATGGAACCTTAGCCACTGGTCCATAAGGGAAGTTCCCACCACCAGGTTTTCCAGAGTCTTAAGATGACTTGTCTTCATCTGAATGGATACCCCAGTCGACACAATCATATCCCTTTAAAATCACTGTTCTTGGGCCTCCCCTCTGGTCAGAAACACACCTTTGACAGAATAGTCAGGAATCCTAAGGATGGATTCCAGCCTAGAGTAAGCTTAGGAACATCAGGGTAATGGCTTCCAGAATCCCCACACTTCCCAGGTCTAGCCGTGGACTCAAGGTGGACACAGTCTACTGCTCTCTAGGCTTCTCACATGTGGGAGAAGGACACAGCGAGAGAAGGGGCCGCTAAAGTGCAGGGCCCAGCTGGGAGCCGGCATTGCTATGGTCTAAGGGTGGTAGTGAATCAACATATCTCTTCTTCTGGGTCTGAGATTATTATGGTGATGGCATTCGGACTGGAGTGTCTTCATCCGCCACAGGGAACGAATGGACGGAAATTTGCCGTAGAAAACATGCAAATGTTGAAAGGCCTCAGGATCAGAGAAAAGCCAGGAGCTGACAACTGTGATTGAGGTTTGAAGTTTCCTGCTGCTGGGCGATGCTTTAGAGGAAAGATGGATCCTGAGAGATGTAGGAGACAGACCATGACACAGTGATTCTGAGCAGGAGTGGAAGTAGGGGGCTTGGGGAAGGGTATGTGCAACTTTTCAGTTGCATAATATCAGAAATGTCATAGCAAATTTGACTAGCATTTTGATGGTCAGTCAAAAACTAACTTCTTCAAAGGTATTTTGCACCCTGTTTCAAAATCTGACTCTCCATCAAAATTTTGTTTTTTTTTATGCAAACTTTTGGGCTACTTCCCTAGAACATAGCAACAGGACAAGAACTGTGTCTCAGCCCCCAACCTCTATCCTGATCCTCTCCTTTTCCCACTCCCAGCTGCTGCTTCTTTCTTTTTTAAAATGTTTATTTATTTAATCTAAAGGCACCAGATCTTAATTATGGTATGCAGGAACTTAAGTTGCAGCATGTGGAATCTATTTCCCCTGACCAGGGATCAAACCCAGGCCCCTTGCACTGGGAACATGGAACCTTAGCCACTGGTCCATAAGGGAAGTTCCCACCACCAGGTTTTCCAGAGTCTTAAGATGACTTGTCTTCATCTGAATGGATACCCCAGTCGACACAATCATATCCCTTTAAAATCACTGTTCTTGGGCCTCCCCTCTGGTCAGAAACACACCTTTGACAGAATAGTCAGGAATCCTAAGGATGGATTCCAGCCTAGAGTAAGCTTAGGAACATCAGGGTAATGGCTTCCAGAATCCCCACACTTCCCAGGTCTAGCCGTGGACTCAAGGTGGACACAGTCTACTGCTCTCTAGGCTTCTCACATGTGGGAGAAGGACACAGCGAGAGAAGGGGCCGCTAAAGTGCAGAGCCCAGCTGGGAGCCGGCATTGCTATGGTCTAAGGGTGGTAGTGAATCAACATATCTCTTCTTCTGGGTCTGAGATTATTATGGTGATGGCATTCGGACTGGAGTGTCTTCATCCGCCACAGGGAACGAATGGACGGAAATTTGCCGTAGAAAACATGCAAATGTTGAAAGGCCTCAGGATCAGAGAAAAGCCAGGAGCTGACAACTGTGATTGAGGTTTGAAGTTTCCTGCTGCTGGGCGATG
Organism: Tragulus kanchil; assembly: GCA_022376925.1. Lineage (NCBI taxonomy): Eukaryota > Metazoa > Chordata > Mammalia > Artiodactyla > Tragulidae > Tragulus > Tragulus kanchil. The sequence goes on from JAIOJX010000024.1 coordinate 59,296,172, forward strand.
CTTTAGAGGAAAGATGGATCCTGAGAGATGTAGGAGACAGACCATGACACAGTGATTCTGAGCAGGAGTGGAAGTAGGGGGCTTGGGGAAGGGTATGTGCAACTTTTCAGTTGCATAATATCAGAAATGTCATAGCAAATTTGACTAGCATTTTGATGGTCAGTCAAAAACTAACTTCTTCAAAGGTATTTTGCACCCTGTTTCAAAATCTGACTCTCCATCAAATGGAATTTGTTTTTTTTTTGTTTTTTTTTTTAATGTAATGAAATGTGATTAGTGCAAATGTCTGTGAAATTTATTGCACTATTAAAATCCTATTGGGTCTTTGTTTATGAAATGTATTTTTCTGTATTTGAGGTTTAAGGAGGCTTGATAATGAGGCTTTGAAGATTCATGGCTTCTTTTCTATGGCTTAATTTAGGCTCTATATCAAATATGTAAAATAACATTATATCTCCCCACCACCTCTGTGGGTCATACATTTTGTTATTATTTCCCTGCCAGAGTTTTTTTTTCTTCTTTTCTCCTTTTATAAATACAGGACGACTAATAGTAGGGAGATTTTTTAGTAGAACCATTATCTAGAGCAGAAAGGAGGAGGAAGTTCCAATGATGGTTTTGGCTTCCGGGTCTGCCTCCAGGGTTAGATAGACACGTACTGACTCACATTACCCATCAGCTTCAGCCCTCTCCCCTCTGCAGCCTCATTCATCCCACAGGTGTATTTCATTAGGTCCTCCAGCACCTAATCTTCCCAGTGCCCATCATTCAGTTTTTGTGGGAGGCCAATGACTTGCTCAGCCGAGCTGCCCATGAGGTACAAAAACTGAGGCAATCAGGCTATAGGGTCCAATCTGGGGGGGAGATAAGAATGCTGGTGACTTCAAGAAACATCCAATCATTTTTTAAAATTAATTTTAATTAGAGTATAGTTGTTTTACAGTGCTTTGCTAGTGTCTGCAGTACAATAATGTGAATAAGCTATATGTATACATTTATCTCCTCTTTTTTTGAATTTCCCTCCCATCTAGGTCACCACAGAGCATTGCATAGAGTTCCCTGAGCCATGGAGTAGGTTATCATTAGTTATCTCTTTTATACAGAGTAGTGTATATATCTCAATCCCAATATCCCTACACATTCCACCCTGCCTGTTCCCAGCTTTGATGTTCATACATTTGAGGAACCACCCCAGTGAATTTTTAAAAAATAATTGTATTTGTTTATTTATTTATTTTGGGTTGTGCTGGGTCTTTGTTGCTATGTGAGCTTTTCTGTGGTTGCCACAAGTGTAGCTTCTCATTGCAGTGGCTTCTCTTGCAGCAGAGTTTAGTCTCTGGTGCACAGGCTCAGCAGTTGTGGCTCCTGGCTCCAGAGCACAGGCTCAGCAGTGTGGCATATAGGCTTCCTTGCTCTGAGGCATATGGGATCTTCCTGAATCAGTGACCAAACCCGAGTCTCCTGCCTGGGCAGGCAGATTCTTCACCAGTGAGCCACATGGGAAGCCCAGTCCAGTGATTTTTTGAACCTCCCTCCATTTCATCACAAACCAGTCAGGCCATTCCTTATCTCTTCCACAAGGCGTTCTTAACTCCTGTGATCTGTTTTTCCCTTAACCTTCATTGTGACAGTGTCCTCACCTTGCTGTAAGGATAAAGGCCCAAATCCTAAACATGGCGTAAGAGTCCTGGTCTGGTCTAATCTATCCCTACCAACTTCTCTAACCTCATTTCACCTGCCGCTCCCTGCCCTGTGCATCTGGCCAGCTGCTGCTTCTAGAGCCTTGACTTACTATGCTCCTTCTGCCACAGGACCTTTGTACCTGCTCCTCTCTCTGCTTAGAAATCTCTGGGTCCTAAGTTTGCCTAGTTAATACTTCCTGTATCCTTAGGTATCTGCTACTTCTCATCCTTAGGAGACTCTTACTTAGATCCTCTGTGTTGGTCAAATTCCTTTATTGTAGACACTCAGGGCACTTATTTTTGAGTAATGTCTGCCTCTTCTACTAGACTAAAACTCCTTGTGGGCAGAGACCGTCTGCTCTAGCTTTTCCTTTGTCTTCCTAGCACTTACCATAGAACCCTGTCCAGAGTAGGCCCTTTCATGTCCTTTGCGGAAAGGATCAGAGAACAGAGTGATTCTCCTCTTTCCCTGAATTGCCCTAAGGGTAGCGCTGCGTGTTTAATATTTGGTAAAATTCCATCAAATTGCTTTTATAGGTTGATGACTCATTTAAAAATGCTTCATTTGGGAAATGCCCATCAACAGTAAATAAAGATGTGGCACATATATACAATGGAATATTATTCAGCCATAAAAAAGAATGAAATAATGCAACTTGTAGGAACATGGGTACATCTAGGACTTTCCTGGTGGCTCAGTGCTAAAGAAGCCACCTGCAGTGCAGGAGATGCTGGCTGGATCCTTGGGTCAGGAAGATTCCCTGGAAGAGGGTCTAGCAACCCACTCCAGTATTCTTTCCCAGAGAATCCCATGGACAGAGGAGCCTGGCAGGCTCTAGTCCATAGGGCAACAAAGAGTAGGCCATGACTGCGGCAACTGAGCATGCATGTACACAGGGATGGGCCTAGAGATGACCATATCACGTGAGATAAGAGTAAACTATGATATTGCTTATATCTAAAAAATAATACCAATGAACTTATTTTCAGAACAGAAGCAGATTCACAGACTTTGAGAATGAGCTTATGGTTGCCAGGGGCGAGGGGTGGGAGGATGGCTCTATTGGGAGTTTGGGATTGGCAGGCACATACTGCTGTATTTAGAACAGGTAACCAACAAGGACCTACTGCAGAAATGAATAAAGGCTTATTTGGGGATAATGGAGGGTGGCAGGCAAATCTTGATTAACCTTTTACAAAAGGGAGTCAGTAAATACTTTAGCATCACACAGTCTCATGTAGTCAGATTCCTTGGGGCCCCAAGAAACACCGTAGACGACAGTCTTTAAAAGACTGAATGGGATAAGGACCTTTATTAACTCTTAGCTCAACTTTATCCTGACATCCACCAGGAAGTGTCACATACTCTATGCCTTTATCGCCAAGAAGGTTTGTTTCCATTTTACATCAAGTAGTGCTGGTCGTACCTGGGAAAGTAGCTCTTTTCCCTCCCTTGCAACCATAGGCCAGGTCTGGACACTGTTTCTGCCACTGTGGGATAGATCTTCCTTTTGCTATAATTTAACAAGCCCATTTTCTTTGTTCTTTCCTCAGGGAGAATCTATTTTGATAATAATTCTTTAAATAGATGAACGATGTTTATGTAGTGCTTTTCAGTTTGCAAAGCGTTTTAAGTATGTCATCTCATCAAATCTTTGCTGTCCTCTCACAAAACTGCACAGAGAGCACAGAACTAGTTTGGGATCACGTGGCTTTGTCCATGACGATGGACAGGTGGGTTTTAAGCACAGGTGGAAATGTTTTCCATAAGAAAAAGTGGCAAACAAAAGGAAAAAAATGCAACTTGTAGGAACATGGGTACATCTAGGACTTTCCTGGTGGCTCAGTGCTAAAGAAGCCACCTGCAGTGCAGGAGATGCTGGCTGGATCCTTGGGTCAGGAAGATTCCCTGGAAGAGGGTCTAGCAACCCACTCCAGTATTCTTTCCCAGAGAATCCCATGGACAGAGGAGCCTGGCAGGCTCTAGTCCATAGGGCAACAAAGAGTAGGCCATGACTGCGGCAACTGAGCATGCATGTACACAGGGATGGGCCTAGAGATGACCATATCACGTGAGATAAGAGTAAACTATGATATTGCTTATATCTAAAAAATAATACCAATGAACTTATTTTCAGAACAGAAGCAGATTCACAGACTTTGAGAATGAGCTTATGGTTGCCAGGGGCGAGGGGTGGGAGGATGGCTCTATTGGGAGTTTGGGATTGGCAGGCACATACTGCTGTATTTAGAACAGGTAACCAACAAGGACCTACTGCAGAAATGAATAAAGGCTTATTTGGGGATAATGGAGGGTGGCAGGCAAATCTTGATTAACCTTTACAAAAGGGAGTCAGTAAATACTTTAGCATCACACAGTCTCATGTAGTCAGATTCCTTGGGGCCCCAAGAAACACCGTAGACGACAGTCTTTAAAAGACTGAATGGGATAAGGACCTTTATTAACTCTTAGCTCAACTTTATCCTGACATCCACCAGGAAGTGTCACATACTCTATGCCTTTATCGCCAAGAAGGTTTGTTTCCATTTTACATCAAGTAGTGCTGGTCGTACCTGGGAAAGTAGCTCTTTTCCCTCCCTTGCAACCATAGGCCAGGTCTGGACACTGTTTCTGCCACTGTGGGATAGATCTTCCTTTTGCTATAATTTAACAAGCCCATTTTCTTTGTTCTTTCCTCAGGGAGAATCTATTTTGATAATAATTCTTTAAATAGATGAACGATGTTTATGTAGTGCTTTTCAGTTTGCAAAGCGTTTTAAGTATGTCATCTCATCAAATCTTTGCTGTCCTCTCACAAAACTGCACAGAGAGAGCACAGAACTAGTTTGGGATCACGTGGCTTTGTCCATGACGCAGATGGACAGGTGGGTTTTAAGCACAGGTGTTCGTGTTTTCAAAGCCCAGGTTGTCATAGGTATCAGGAACCACCACCATCTGTTGGTGAGAAGACAGAGAATCTACCTGGTTCTTCCTGGGCTTGCCATCATCTCGTCCTATTAATGTATATGTGTTTTCACTTACTGTTTTCCACACCTGTGTTTATTTTCACTGTTCTTTTCTGAGCTCTATGTTTTCCATGTGTAATACTGTTTATATGGCCCTGAAATACAGTGTCTTTAAAAGACAGTTTCAAACGATAAGATTTCATTGATTCCTGAAAAAATGCACTTTGGTATTGTACTGGTTCTTTACTTTTTAAATTAGATACAATTGTTTTATAATGTGTTTGTTTTGGGTATACAACAAAGTGATTCAGGTATAAATATACATTATTTTTCAGTATAGTTTATTACAAGATATTGAATATAGTTCCCCATGATATATAATAAGACCTTGTTATTTATCTATTTTATATAAAGTGACTTATATCTGCTAATCCCAAACTCCTAATTTATCCCTCTCACCCCTCTCACTGGTAACCATGTTTGCATTCAATGTCTGTGAGTCTGTTTCTGTCTTGTAAATAAGTTCATTTCTATTGTTCTTTTTTCTTAGGTTCTACCTATAAATGATACCATATGCTATTTGTCTGTCTCTGACTTATCACTTAGTAGGATGATCTCTGAGTCCATCCATGTTGCTGCATGGCTTCCTTGTTTTAATGAGAGAATGTGTTAGCCTAACAATGACTTTTTTATATTTAGCAAATACAAACAAACAAAAACTTCAAACAAACAAAACAGAAGGTTCCTAGTTGTGGGAACTCAAGACTCAGTGAATGAGGTAACAGATGCCGGACTTGACAGATTAAATATCTAGTCTGAGAATTTCATTCACACCCTGCTCTCTGCCATACTTTCTTGAGTGGAAACACTTTTTTAAACATTTATAGAGAGGGGAATTTTACACAGCTCTACTAAGCCCTGTGCTTCCCAGATGGCTCAGTGGTAAAGAGCCTACCAATGCAGGACACACAGGGCCTAGGTTCGATCCCTTGGTTGGAATGATCCCCTGGAGGAGGAAGTAGCAACCCAGTCCAGTATTCTTACCTAGGAAATCCCATGGATAGAGTAGCCTGGCAGGCTACAGTACATGGATTTGCAAAGAGTCAGTCACAACTGAGCAATATTAAGCCCTGTCTTCTTGGAATGGAAACAGAGAAGAAATCAGGAAGAAAGAAGTCAAAGACTTTCCCAGACATCCCTGGTTTGGAGGAATAGCCTGCAAATCGGTCATCCACACGCAGTAACACTTGGACAGCGCCAGGCCCTCGTGCTGTGTGTCACCCATCGATAGCAAGAAGGCTGCTCCTCCACAGTCTTGCAAACCATCTCCTTTCTTGTCCTTTTCGTCCTTTTGGATTTATTCCATCATTTAGAAGTAGAACATAGCTTAAAAACTGGACTTTCTGTTTGTGGTCAAAAAAACAGAAGAAAGCAGTGCTGATTTTTCTTTAGTTGGGTTGTGTAAATTATGTCACGTTTGACCGTTGTTTCAGAATCATTATGAAATTTATTAGGTAAAACAGTTGCAATAATGATCTTGTAACAAGAACTAGACAATTCTTTTAAAGTGAATAATCTGTAGTACAGATTATGTCACCATTTATTTTGTGTGTATATATGTGTGTGTGTTTTCTCTTTTATTCAAATGGCTTTCAATAGCAATTACTGAAGTGTCAATGACCTTCTGGTTCAATTGAATTAAAAAACTTAAATGAAGTTTTACTAGTATCAGTCTTTGCTGTCATACAGGTAATTGAGAACATGATCTATGCTACAACAATGCCACCTATAGTTAGTAGCCTTTGTTTAAAGCAAGACAAAATTTTACATGTACCACAGCAGAAAACAGCCTAAAATAAAAGTCTGTCAGTCAGCAGTGTTTATGAAGTCCCTAATTTTGAAAACACTAGGAAGGCAGGCTCTGAGTGTAAGGCACTTAGTAGTGACTATTTCAGAGACGACCAGACTATAATTAAAAAAGGAATCCTTAATAAGAAATAGATAAATAGATAAATATGTTATAAATATTTTTGAGAGTCGTGACTTCTCCATTTATTTTATTGTAATATCCTTTGTTGAAAAGATTTTCTTACTTCTAGTTAAATAGAATTTATCAGTCTTTCTTGATGATTTACACTTTTTGTGTTGTCTAAACTATTTTTTCTCATAACTTAAAGTCATGAAGGTATTCCCTTATACTGCCTTCTTTAAGGTTTTGAGGTTTGACAGTACACACGCAAGTATTACCCCGGAATGGAAACAGAGAAGAAATCAGGAAGAAAGAAGTCAAAGACTTTCCCAGACATCCCTGGTTTGGAGGAATAGCCTGCAAATCGGTCATCCACACGCAGTAACACTTGGACAGCGCCAGGCCCTCGTGCTGTGTGTCACCCATCGATAGCAAGAAGGCTGCTCCTCCACAGTCTTGCAAACCATCTCCTTTCTTGTCCTTTTCGTCCTTTTGGATTTATTCCATCATTTAGAAGTAGAACATAGCTTAAAAACTGGACTTTCTGTTTGTGGTCAAAAAAACAGAAGAAAGCAGTGCTGATTTTTCTTTAGTTGGGTTGTGTAAATTATGTCACGTTTGACCGTTGTTTCAGAATCATTATGAAATTTATTAGGTAAAACAGTTGCAATAATGATCTTGTAACAAGAACTAGACAATTCTTTTAAAGTGAATAATCTGTAGTACAGATTATGTCACCATTTATTTTGTGTGTATATATGTGTGTGTGTTTTCTCTTTTATTCAAATGGCTTTCAATAGCAATTACTGAAGTGTCAATGACCTTCTGGTTCAATTGAATTAAAAAACTTAAATGAAGTTTTACTAGTATCAGTCTTTGCTGTCATACAGGTAATTGAGAACATGATCTATGCTACAACAATGCCACCTATAGTTAGTAGCCTTTGTTTAAAGCAAGACAAAATTTTACATGTACCACAGCAGAAAACAGCCTAAAATAAAAGTCTGTCAGTCAGCAGTGTTTATGAAGTCCCTAATTTTGAAAACACTAGGAAGGCAGGCTCTGAGTGTAAGGCACTTAGTAGTGACTATTTCAGAGACGACCAGACTATAATTAAAAAAGGAATCCTTAATAAGAAATAGATAAATAGATAAATATGTTATAAATATTTTTTGAGAGTCGTGACTTCTCCATTTATTTTATTGTAATATCCTTTGTTGAAAAGATTTTCTTACTTCTAGTTAAATAGAATTTATCAGTCTTTCTTGATGATTTACACTTTTTGTGTTGTCTAAAGTATTTTTTCTCATAACTTAAAGTCATGAAGATATTCTCTTATACTGCCTTCTTAAAGTTTTAGAGGTTTGCTTTTCACAATTTTTAACTCATCTAAAATTCGCTATTGTGTATAGACAGTATAAGGTAGGGTTCCTTTTAAAGGTAACCCATGATCACAGCACTGTTTACTATACTTCATCTTTTCCCTGCAGATCTGTGATTTCCTTTTGTTAGATACCAGGTTACCATCTGCTGTGTTTCTGAGCTGTTTATTTGGCTCAATTGATTAATTTGTCTGTCCTTGTATAAATAACATATTATCTCATGGTAACTTTATAATATATTTTGATGTCTATAGGAGAAATCAGAAGAAGGACGGAAAAGTAAATTTGACATATTCATAACCTTGAATATGACAGAGCAGTGGAATCAGTGAACTACAGCTATGTGTATTAACACAGACAAATCACAAAATATATTAATAATATTTGATGAGGAAACAAAAACATGACCAGAAAGTACTATATGCCACATGATTCCATCTTTAAATATTACATAGAAGTAAATCTAAACACTTACGTTATTTAAGGACAGATTCTTGTGATAAAATTTCCAAGGAAAAGAAAAGGAATGATGTGCACACAATTCAAGATGTGTTTATTCCTGGTAAGGAATGGAGCTGAGTGCCTTTGAAGACAGGTCCTGGGATAACTTTATCAGTTTTGGCAATGCTTATTACTTAAGCTGGATAGGGGATTCATGAAGTTTCATTTTATCATTATGTTTCTTAATTTATACATATATGATATGTATTTTATATTGATTATCACAAAAGTAAAAATTTAAAACTATGAAAATATGTACATTGTGATAATTTTATAAAAGCCTGTTTAAAGCTTTAAACCTCCAAGAGACTGGAATTGTTACATTTTTCTCTTCTTTATATTCCAGGTTTCTTTCTGTTTCTAATTCAAATTAAATTTATCTCCACACCGTGTGTGTGTGTGTGTGTGTGTGTGTGTGTGTGCTACTTAGGCAAACTGATACAATATAATATAGTTTAAATCCTGGCTTTGGATTAGTTATATAAATTTAGCAAATTGATCAAACACTTAACTTCCTAATCTGTAAAGTCAGAATTTTCCCTTATGGGGTACTTGTTAGGATTAACACTTTTTGGCCCATGGCAAGCAGTCAGCAAAGATTAATTTATGCATTTTATTATTATTCTGCTTAATAGAATCTATCTGTATATGTAACTTTCATTTTGTTCTAGAAAGTCTATTTGGTTCATGTATTATTCAGCCTTTTTGTTTTTTTTTTAAAGAAAAACATGTCATGGATTTTAGCTTTCTGTTTGGAATCCTAGTTTAAAGTGTTTTTCTTTTCCTTTTAAATATAAAATAGTAGCTTTTTAAAGAAATAGTCAAAGACTAAAAATGCATGTGTTTAAATTCACAGACAGTCTAAATATGTAGTCTTCTCAGTACTTTTGACAGTTAAATTTTTGCTCTTGGATCTGGAAATATGGTAACGAACAGCACAGTTGTGAAATGAATAGATATACAGCAGTGAATGAAGGTTCTGTGTTTTCATAGAAGTTTGGTATAGGGAGACAAGTAATGAAAGAAAGGCAGGAGGGAAGAGGGATGGAAGGAAGGAAAAAACAAATGGAAACAGAGAGAGAGAAAGAAAGAAGGAAAGATGAAGACAGGAAGAAAGGAGAGAGAGCAAAGTGAGTAAAAAGTAATTTTTCATATGATACACACACACACACACACACACACACACACACGGTATATACATACACTCACAATGAAATACTACTTAGTCAGATAAAAGAATGAAACAGTGCCACTAGAAGCAACATGGATGGACCTAGAGATCATACGATTAAATGAAGTAAATCAGAGAATGACACATATTATATGATGTCACTTATGTGCGGAATCTAAAATATGGCACAAGGGAACTTTTTACAAAACAGAAACAGACTCTCAAATATTGAAAATAAATCTATGTTTACCAAAAGGGAAAGATGGGCAGTAGGGATAAATGAGAAGTTTAGGATTAGCAGATACACACTCTTAGCATATAACATAGATAAATGAAAAGGACCTACTGAATAGCACAGAGAACTATATTCAGTATCTTGTAATGAGCTATAATAGAAGGAATATGAAAAAGAATATATATACACATATATGTATATAGGCTTACCAGGTGATGCTAGTGGTAAAGAACTTGCTTGCCAGTTCAGAAGACTTAAGAGATGCAGTTTTGATCCCTGGACTGGAAAGATCCCCTGGAGTAGGAAATGGCAACCCACTCCAGTATTCTTGCCGGGAGGATCCCATGGACAGAGGATCCTGGTGGGTTACAGTCCATGGGGCGCAAAGAGTTGGGTACGACTGAAGCGACTTAGCACAGCACACATACATATATATAACGGAATCATTTCACCATACACCAGAAATTAATACAACATTGTAAATTATACTTCAGTTTTTTTTAAAAAATCACAACTTAATGCTAAATATTTTGGAAAAAATAAAACTGGATACGGGAAAGAGAATGTGGAAGATATAGTTGCTTTTTTCGTCAGAATATTCCAAAAGTTGCTAGAAAAGTGAGGAAATGGGGAGACAGATATCTGGGACAAGAAATTTCCCACAGAGGGAATAGCAGGGATACTCAGAGATCGTGTTCGGTCATTCAAGGACACGGGGTAATCAGTACTCGTTTGGGCAATGTTACTTTTGAGATACATCATAGACATCCAAATGAACTGTTTAGGAAGTAGGAACATTGACCAATGAGGCTGAAGTTCAGAGGAAACGTATTGACTCAAGTTATACATTTGTGATTTTTAAGCATATGTATCATATTTAAAATTATGGAGCTTAGTTATAAGCACCTCGGGCGGAGTGTAGACCAGGAAAGAGGTTCAAGTATTTAGCTTGTTTAACAGCTCGGGGATGAGGAAATGACGAATCATCAACAGAGGAGATATTTAACAGCCAATGAGGAAGAGCGCAAGAAGAAAAAGCTACTCTCAAAGTTGAGCAAAGAAATGTAGGAATCTAACAGAGCCTTTTCTACTTTATGGTTCTTTCGAATGACTTTTTTTCGTTGCTCAGTGCTTTTGGTGTCGCAGTGATATGGTACTTTTCATCATCTGTCTTCATTATTCTGAAATTTAGAGGAAAGATGGGGAGTAGGGATAAATGAGAAGTTTAGGATTAGCAGATACACACTCTTAGCATATAACATAGATAAATGAAAAGGACCTACTGAATAGCACAGAGAACTATATTCAGTATCTTGTAATGAGCTATAATAGAAGGAATATGAAAAAGAATATATATACACATATATGTATATAGGCTTACCAGGTGATGCTAGTGGTAAAGAACTTGCTTGCCAGTTCAGAAGACTTAAGAGATGCAGTTTTGATCCCTGGACTGGAAAGATCCCCTGGAGTAGGAAATGGCAACCCACTCCAGTATTCTTGCCGGGAGGATCCCATGGACAGAGGATCCTGGTGGGTTACAGTCCATGGGGCGCAAAGAGTTGGGTACGACTGAAGCGACTTAGCACAGCACACATACATATATATAACGGAATCATTTCACCATACACCAGAAATTAATACAACATTGTAAATTATACTTCAGTTTTTTTTAAAAAATCACAACTTAATGCTAAATATTTTGGAAAAACTAAAACTGGATACGGGGAAAGAGAATGTGGAAGATATAGTTGCTTTTTTTCGTCAGAATATTCCAAAAGTTGCTAGAAAAAGTGAGGAAATGGGGAGACAGATATCTGGGACAAGAAATTTCCCACAGAGGGAATAGCAGGGATACTCAGAGATCGTGTTCGGTCATTCAAGGACACGGGGTAATCAGTACTCGTTTGGGCAATGTTACTTTTGAGATACATCATAGACATCCAAATGAACTGTTTAGGAAGTAGGAACATTGACCAATGAGGCTGAAGTTCAGAGGAAACGTATTGACTCAAGTTATACATTTGTGATTTTTAAGCATATGTATCATATTTAAAATTATGGAGCTTAGTTATAAGCACCTCGGGCGGGAGTGTAGACCAGGAAAGAGGTTCAAGTATTTAGCTTGTTTAACAGCTCGGGGATGAGGAAATGACGAATCATCAACAGAGGAGATATTTAACAGCCAATGAGGAAGAGCGCAAGAAGAAAAAGCTACTCTCAAAGTTGAGCAAAGAAATGTAGGAATCTAACAGAGCCTTTTCTACTTTATGGTTCTTTCGAATGACTTTTTTTCGTTGCTCAGTGCTTTTGGTGTCGCAGTGATATGGTACTTTTCATCATCTGTCTTCATTATTCTGAATTCTTTATCACCTTCAAGATTAAATAGAATTTTAAAGTTACTGCAGAATGCAGGGCTTTCTGGTGGGCTCAGATGGTAAAGATCCTACCTGCAATGCAGGAAACGTGGATTCGATCCCTGAGTTGGGGAGATCCCCCATAGAAGGGAATGGCTACCCAATCCAATATTCTTGCCTGGAGAATTCTCGGCTTTCAACTGTTTTCAGTTGTTGTAGTTATTTTTTTCTTCTTCTGCTTCTTCAAAGTTTGGTTTTGTTTATTCCTTGATTGAACGCCTTTGGCAGATAAGTGATTGCCACATGAGTGACCCAGAAATTGTTCACACCTACCTTTGTTAGCTTTCAAAACTAGATTATTTCTTCTCAAAGAGTTGGCCCTTTCTGTCGTCTCTAACTACGCTCTCAAGCTTATGACAAGTTAGCTTTTGGGTACACAATGGTTTTATTTCCAGAGCAGCACCACTGGGCCATCTCTTTTGAAGGCATTTTAAAAGATTCACATTTAAGTTAGAACCCAACTCCATGTGCTCCTGGCAATGCAAAGAATTCCAATAAGGTGACAATCAGAGGAACAGCTGACTTCACACATACTTAGACGGGACCCCTACTGAGATGTCATAACAAACTCCTCTGCCTGTCAGCTGGCAGGAACTGTAATTGAGGAAACACAGCTTTATATACATATACATATACATATATACATATATATATATATATATATATATATATATATATGTCTCTTTTATCGGTCCTCTATTTATTCATTTTCATCCATCTTTATTCTTTGGCCTATGTGGGCTTCCCATTGCAGTGGCCTCTCTCCTTGCAGACTGGTCCAGCTTCTCCACGGCACGTGGGATCTCCCTGGGCCACAGATTGAACTGGTGCCCCTTGCACTGCAAGGCAGACTTTTTACCCACTGGACCACCAGGGAAGCCCCGCAGCTCATATTTTAACATGACTTATGCCCACTTATAGCTGGTACATTATCTGTGCAGATTTAGAACCTGATTTGATCAGAAATTGATTCAACTGGTAGAATGCTCAAGCCATGATGACTGCCTCCTGTTATATAAGGTCCCCTTATATAAAAGTAGGAACTTTTGAGTGGATTATATTAAAAATTACGCAGTGAATTCTGCACTTGTTTGCTTAGAATGGCCTAAGATTCATTATGTTAAATTAAGCAGTGGGAACTAGGAATAACAATTGTATTTCCAGATCATAGAACAAAACTGACAGCTTGATTTTGATAGCCTCAATACAGGGATAAGAATTTTTTATTGGGTATCTTCACAGTGCTTTCCCAAATACAGCCACCTAGAATGCATAACTACTTCTTCAATGGAAAGGGACTGGATCGAGGTTTATTTTTTAATGTTATTATATTGAATTATTGCTTATGGAATTATTTATCCATGCTGTCTTATAATTTAAAAAATTAGTGATGGACTTGCATTAAAGTCCATTATCTCATAATTTTTAAAATTAATGTTGATGTGATATTGATCTTAGAATGTAGTTGCTCTCACTGCGTACTTTCAATGGTTTTATTTCCAGAGCAGCACCACTGGGCCATCTCTTTTGAAGGCATTTTAAAAGATTCACATTTAAGTTAGAACCCAACTCCATGTGCTCCTGGCAATGCAAAGAATTCCAATAAGGTGACAATCAGAGGAACAGCTGACTTCACACATACTTAGACGGGACCCCTACTGAGATGTCATAACAAACTCCTCTGCCTGTCAGCTGGCAGGAACTGTAATTGAGGAAACACAGCTTTATATACATATACATATACATATATACATATATATATATATATATATATATATATATGTCTCTTTTATCGGTCCTCTATTTATTCATTTTCATCCATCTTTATTCTTTGGCCTATGTGGGCTTCCCATTGCAGTGGCCTCTCTCCTTGCAGACTGGTCCAGCTTCTCCACGGCACGTGGGATCTCCCTGGGCCACAGATTGAACTGGTGCCCCTTGCACTGCAAGGCAGACTTTTTACCCACTGGACCACCAGGGAAGCCCCGCAGCTCATATTTTAACATGACTTATGCCCACTTATAGCTGGTACATTATCTGTGCAGATTTAGAACCTGATTTGATCAGAAATTGATTCAACTGGTAGAATGCTCAAGCCATGATGACTGCCTCCTGTTATATAAGGTCCCCTTATATAAAAGTAGGAACTTTTGAGTGGATTATATTAAAAATTACGCAGTGAATTCTGCACTTGTTTGCTTAGAATGGCCTAAGATTCATTATGTTAAATTAAGCAGTGGGAACTAGGAATAACAATTGTATTTCCAGATCATAGAACAAAACTGACAGCTTGATTTTGATAGCCTCAATACAGGGATAAGAATTTTTTATTGGGTATCTTCACAGTGCTTTCCCAAATACAGCCACCTAGAATGCATAACTACTTCTTCAATGGAAAGGGACTGGATCGAGGTTTATTTTTTAATGTTATTATATTGAATTATTGCTTATGGAATTATTTATCCATGCTGTCTTATAATTTAAAAAATTAGTGATGGACTTGCATTAAAAAGTCCATTATCTCATAATTTTTAAAAAATGTCCAGAGATGAGATAATATGATGCCATCTTATGAGCTAAAGTACCAAGATGACAATTAATTGATGTTTACAGATAATTTCTTGTCCCTTGAATGATTAAAAAATAGGATTGAGCAGAGTCTAAAGACACAGAGTCCAAGGTAATGGTAATAAAATCTTGTGTCTTGGCCGTTTCTTACTTTATGGAGACTTTTTAATGTTTTCCTTCTTACTAGTCAAATGATGTCTTTCCCTATTGCCCTACAAATTGATAAATCATTGATTTTAGACCATATTATTGCTTTTAGTGTTTATAGCTTTATCTGTCAAAGGGCATGGCTTTGCTCATTTATCTGAACATTTTAAAATAAAACATGAAAAAATATTGGAGCTACATTTTATATTATTTCAAAGTAACTCTGGCCGTCTTTCTACTTTACAAATGCAGTCTTTGTTGGGACAGTTCCTAGATTTATGATGACATCCTGTCCTCTCAAAGCCATCGATATTATTATGTCACTGAACCTGAAGTGGGGCACTCCAAAGTCCATGTGGAGTAACTGTGAGGTTGGAAGATCAGACTGCAGTTCAGAGCAGGGCCAAGAGTAAGGATGGAGGAGTCAGGGCAGAGGAGGAAGCAAAGAAGAAAGAGAGAAAAGCAGAAATATGAAATGATCTCTAGCATGAGCAAAAGCCTCACTCTCAGCATTTTCATACTATGCTTTGGGAAGTGAAAAAAAAATTAACGAAGGAAAAAAGCCAGTCAGCCTTTAAAACTTTACTCTATTTCATTATTAAGAAAAGCTTTGGAAAACAGAGGGGCTACATAAATGAGAGCAGGTGCGGTCTTGCAGAGGTAACTATTCAGCATATGTAAGTGCAGTTGGAAAATCATTGTCTTGCAGAGAATCCTTGAAATTGGTCCCTAATGGCTTTGGGTTTTGTCATATGGTCTTGATTATAAGGCTAAAATTGCATTGCCATGCCTTTAGTGTGAACGAGATGGATGGATAATTATTATGTGCTCTGAATACCTTCCTGCATGGAGGAGCCAGGACACCCTGGTCACTGGAGCTACCATTTTGCTCAGCTGTCAGAAAAGCACTAAATGGTCAATTCATCACCATATTGATGGGGAAGAGAAATGAAAACAGGCCTCTCTGTTAAGCACCCGCCCACGGACATATACATATGTAGATTGTACACAAACCAGAGAGGCCAATGTGTGTGGTTATGAGGCATGTTCAGAGAAGCAGTAGCATTTGTGGAAGTGAAGGGCATGGAAACAAAGTGGTGAGTTCTATAGAAACTTGATGACTCTTGGTGGTGGCCATGTGCGAGGAACTGGTACCTACGCTGTGTCAGGAACAAGCTCGGGGCTCAGATTTAAATGGGGCAGGGAAGTTTAGAATTATTGATGAAAGGGTCTGTCAAGTGAACAAGGAATATTTATGGATGAATTTCAGTGATTTTAAGTACACCAAAAGAAAAATCTTCCCTTCGTTCATCTATACTTTTGAACTACATTTTATATTATTTCAAAGTAACTCTGGCCGTCTTTCTACTTTACAAATGCAGTCTTTGTTGGGACAGTTCCTAGATTTATGATGACATCCTGTCCTCTCAAAGCCATCGATATTATTATGTCACTGAACCTGAAGTGGGGCACTCCAAAGTCCATGTGGAGTAACTGTGAGGTTGGAAGATCAGACTGCAGTTCAGAGCAGGGCCAAGAGTAAGGATGGAGGAGTCAGGGCAGAGGAGGAAGCAAAGAAGAAAGAGAGAAAAGCAGAAATATGAAATGATCTCTAGCATGAGCAAAAGCCTCACTCTCAGCATTTTCATACTATGCTTTGGGAAGTGAAAAAAAAATTAACGAAGGAAAAAAGCCAGTCAGCCTTTAAAACTTTACTCTATTTCATTATTAAGAAAAGCTTTGGAAAACAGAGGGGCTACATAAATGAGAGCAGGTGCGGTCTTGCAGAGGTAACTATTCAGCATATGTAAGTGCAGTTGGAAAATCATTGTCTTGCAGAGAATCCTTGAAATTGGTCCCTAATGGCTTTGGGTTTTGTCATATGGTCTTGATTATAAGGCTAAAATTGCATTGCCATGCCTTTAGTGTGAACGAGATGGATGGATAATTATTATGTGCTCTGAATACCTTCCTGCATGGAGGAGCCAGGACACCCTGGTCACTGGAGCTACCATTTTGCTCAGCTGTCAGAAAAGCACTAAATGGTCAATTCATCACCATATTGATGGGGAAGAGAAATGAAAACAGGCCTCTCTGTTAAGCACCCGCCCACGGACATATACATATGTAGATTGTACACAAACCAGAGAGGCCAATGTGTGTGGTTATGAGGCATGTTCAGAGAAGCAGTAGCATTTGTGGAAGTGAAGGGCATGGAAACAAAGTGGTGAGTTCTATAGAAACTTGATGACTCTTGGTGGTGGCCATGTGCGAGGAACTGGTACCTACGCTGTGTCAGGAACAAGCTCGGGGCTCAGATTTAAATGGGGCAGGGAAGTTTAGAATTATTGATGAAAGGGTCTGTCAAGTGAACAAGGAATATTTATGGATGAATTTCAGTGATTTTAAGTACACCAAAAGAAAAATCTTCCCTTCGTTCATCTATACTTTTTGAACTAATTTGGCTATTTCGTATGCTGTCAGCATTCTCTCAGAAGGCAGATAGGATAGTAACTAAAATTTCAGCTGTTCTTGCCCCTGAGAGTAAACTTCACAGCTAGCAAATAGATGCTACTGGCAACCCTTCTGGGGAGGACATAGGGGAGGGTGTAACAGGGGAGGGCGCGATGGGGGAGGGCGGGAGTGTGAACAAGTCCAGAGCTTTGTCCATCTGAGGGGTGAGATTCAGAGCTTCACAAGGAACCCTGACCACGACCACTCAGTGCACTCCTCATGGGGATATTTATTATGGATCTTGGACAGGAGGGGCTGTGGCTTCCACATTCCATACAGCCCTTTGCAAACTAGGGGCAGTTAGCTACGAGGACCACTCTCTCTTCCATACTGAGCCTAGAACTTTAGGGCTGGCAGCGAGGGGAGAAGCAAACCACAGTGTGCTGAATAGTTCAGAAACAGTCTCCTGTGAGGGCAGACATGGGTCTGAGAATACAAGGTTCTGATCCACAATCAGCGCTGAGAGGTTTTCTGACAGTGAGGTACAGTTTGCCTCTCTGAGCCTGAAGAGCGTGTGTTGTCTGGAGGGAATGACACGTGCTGGTTGATCAAGTAACTTGCCTATCAGCTCAGCTGTTCTGCTGATGGCATTTTGGTTGTTTTGATGCTGGGTGTATTGGGTTGGCTACTATGGAAAAACCCAAACAAACTTTTTGGCCAAGCCAATATATTATAAGATACGGAGTAGCCAGAACCTTAAGAACAGAGGCTTCCTTGTAAATGGACACAAAGAAAGGGAAATAATAGCACTAAAACTATTCTATATACAGTAATAATAAACCTCAATACATATTCACTTGTGGGCAAAAATATTTCATTGAAAAGATCAGGGCTTCCCCTGGTTGTCCAGTGGGTAAGGACATCGCCTTGCAGTACAAGGGGCACCGGTTCGATCCCTGGCCTGGGAAGATCCCACCTGCCGCGGAGTGGCTGGACCGATGTGTCCAGTTGCTGAGCCAGAGCTCTGGAGCGCATGCGCCCAGAGCCGGCGCTCTGCAACGACAGACGCCACTGCAATGGGAGGCCCACAGGAGCCAAAGAACAAAGACAGATGAAAATGGAGAAATGAAAGACCAATAGAAGTGGCCCGCCCGCTTCCCCTCCCTCCCCAACCCAACTCCCGCCCAAAATAAATAAATAAATAAATCTAAAAAAAAAAAAAAAGATCAGAAAACCTGGAACACATATTTTAGCATATTTAATACGAGTTTTATTTTCAGTGTGTGTATAGTGATACATAGCATCACTCTACCCTTCGTTATGCCGTACCACATGGAAATTAAATCTGGGATTCTAGGGCAATAAGACAGGAGAGTTACACTCTTTTGCTGCTGTTTGTAACTTCCATCTCTATTGAAAAATGCTAAATTTGTCTCATTTTATGATTCCTGATTTAGCTCTTTTAATAAGAAGCGGAAGCTAAAAACAGCTCAGCCCAGCCGTTGAAGTCTTTATCACAAGCCGGTAAGATCAATAAGCTAAAAAAAGGATGAAAAGTTGTTGAGTGACAGCTTAAAAATGGAAAATTTAAATATATATCGCTGCCTTCTGCTCCATTGTGTAATGCATAAAGAGCATTTCGGCAGTACATTTGTAAGCAGTCAAGAAAGTGATTTATTAGTGTCACTGGATTTGTGTTTATGTTCCGTGCTGTAAACTGTGCTTATAGCAATATATCTGTATTAAGGCATTAGTACTAGGAGTGCTGCCTAAGCTTAATGTTACTAATATTGTTCAAAGGGTAGTTTATTGGGCTGTAAATAGTAACATCAGTATTGACACTTGCTGCATCATCTAAGTGCCTGGATAACTGGGTCTGATGCTAAATGACCGTGCTGCTGCTAACAGTATATGAAACATAAATAGTGACCACCAGTGATATTTCATGGCTAACCCCTCTAAGGAGTTATTCACTTGTGGGCAAAAATATTTCATTGAAAAGATCAGGGCTTCCCCTGGTTGTCCAGTGGGTAAGGACATCGCCTTGCAGTACAAGGGGCACCGGTTCGATCCCTGGCCTGGGAAGATCCCACCTGCCGCGGAGTGGCTGGACCGATGTGTCCAGTTGCTGAGCCAGAGCTCTGGAGCGCATGCGCCCAGAGCCGGCGCTCTGCAACGACAGACGCCACTGCAATGGGAGGCCCACAGGAGCCAAAGAACAAAGACAGATGAAAATGGAGAAATGAAAGACCAATAGAAGTGGCCCGCCCGCTTCCCCTCCCTCCCCAACCCAACTCCCGCCCAAAATAAATAAATAAATAAATCTAAAAAAAAAAAAAAAGATCAGAAAACCTGGAACACATATTTTAGCATATTTAATACGAGTTTTATTTTCAGTGTGTGTATAGTGATACATAGCATCACTCTACCCTTCGTTATGCCGTACCACATGGAAATTAAATCTGGGATTCTAGGGCAATAAGACAGGAGAGTTACACTCTTTTGCTGCTGTTTGTAACTTCCATCTCTATTGAAAAATGCTAAATTTGTCTCATTTTATGATTCCTGATTTAGCTCTTTTAATAAGAAGCGGAAGCTAAAAACAGCTCAGCCCAGCCGTTGAAGTCTTTATCACAAGCCGGTAAGATCAATAAGCTAAAAAAAGGATGAAAAGTTGTTGAGTGACAGCTTAAAAATGGAAAATTTAAATATATATCGCTGCCTTCTGCTCCATTGTGTAATGCATAAAGAGCATTTCGGCAGTACATTTGTAAGCAGTCAAGAAAGTGATTTATTAGTGTCACTGGATTTGTGTTTATGTTCCGTGCTGTAAACTGTGCTTATAGCAATATATCTGTATTAAGGCATTAGTACTAGGAGTGCTGCCTAAGCTTAATGTTACTAATATTGTTCAAAGGGTAGTTTATTGGGCTGTAAATAGTAACATCAGTATTGACACTTGCTGCATCATCTAAGTGCCTGGATAACTGGGTCTGATGCTAAATGACCGTGCTGCTGCTAACAGTATATGAAACATAAATAGTGACCACCAGTGATATTTCATGGCTACTGCTGGTGTTTCCATTCTCCTTCAATCTCCAGAGGAGGAGTTCTGAGTGTGCAGAAGCCTAGCTAGATTTCCCAGGGATTTTTATATGCATACGATGAAAGGAAAACCACAACTTTCTTTTTTTAATGTGAAAGGGCATTTTATTTCATTGATTTACCTTATTAACAGTTTCTCCATCAATTCTGAAGACAATAAACCTAACAATAAACCAAATCTTGAACTACAGAGTGTAAAGTGTCTTACCTAGATACTTTCATATTATAATCACAGTAGCACACTGGGTATTTCTACTACGCAGATACAATAGATATAATCTTTTCGACAAGCAAGGATAAGACCAATATATAGTAGTTTAATTAAGAAGTGATGCATGTTGAAAAGTCATATTTTGATTTAAACATTCTTGTTTCAAGTGCCCACTGATTTTATGTCACAAATAAGAAACAATAATCACTGTCCACAGTAAGGGAAAGACTTTTAGCAAGTCAGGAGTTGAGTTTGGGATTAACTTTCTACACCCAAGCTGCATCTTTACCTTGATACAGAATTGGCTACTGTATATATTTATTCATTTAACAAGTTTTAGTTACAAGTTGACTACTTTTTCAGTCTGTTTGGGCTGCTATCAGAAAGTACCCTAAATAGGATGGCTTTTTTACTAAAAACAGTTTAATTTTCACTGTTTTGAAGGCTGGGGAGGCCACAATCCTGGCTCCAGTAGGTCTGGCCTCCGGTGAGGCCCACATTTTAGATGGTGTCATTTTCAGCAAATTCACATGGAAGAATGGGCAAGAGAGTTCTCAGTCAAGAAAGTGATTATTAGTGTCACTGGATTTGTGTTTATGTTCCGTGCTGTAAACTGTGCTTATAGCAATATATCTGTATTAAGGCATTAGTACTAGGAGTGCTGCCTAAGCTTAATGTTACTAATATTGTTCAAAGGGTAGTTTATTGGGCTGTAAATAGTAACATCAGTATTGACACTTGCTGCATCATCTAAGTGCCTGGATAACTGGGTCTGATGCTAAATGACCGTGCTGCTGCTAACAGTATATGAAACATAAATAGTGACCACCAGTGATATTTCATGGCTACTGCTGGTGTTTCCATTCTCCTTCAATCTCCAGAGGAGGAGTTCTGAGTGTGCAGAAGCCTAGCTAGATTTCCCAGGGATTTTTATATGCATACGATGAAAGGAAAACCACAACTTTCTTTTTTTAATGTGAAAGGGCATTTTATTTCATTGATTTACCTTATTAACAGTTTCTCCATCAATTCTGAAGACAATAAACCTAACAATAAACCAAATCTTGAACTACAGAGTGTAAAGTGTCTTACCTAGATACTTTCATATTATAATCACAGTAGCACACTGGGTATTTCTACTACGCAGATACAATAGATATAATCTTTTCGACAAGCAAGGATAAGACCAATATATAGTAGTTTAATTAAGAAGTGATGCATGTTGAAAAGTCATATTTTGATTTAAACATTCTTGTTTCAAGTGCCCACTGATTTTATGTCACAAATAAGAAACAATAATCACTGTCCACAGTAAGGGAAAGACTTTTAGCAAGTCAGGAGTTGAGTTTGGGATTAACTTTCTACACCCAAGCTGCATCTTTACCTTGATACAGAATTGGCTACTGTATATATTTATTCATTTAACAAGTTTTAGTTACAAGTTGACTACTTTTTCAGTCTGTTTGGGCTGCTATCAGAAAGTACCCTAAATAGGATGGCTTTTTTACTAAAAACAGTTTAATTTTCACTGTTTTGAAGGCTGGGGAGGCCACAATCCTGGCTCCAGTAGGTCTGGCCTCCGGTGAGGCCCACATTTTAGATGGTGTCATTTTCAGCAAATTCACATGGAAGAATGGGCAAGAGAGTTCTCAGGCCTCTTTTGTAAAGGTATTAATCCCACCACAAGGAGTGTGTATCACTCTCATAATCTAGTCACTTCTCAAACACCATGCACCCTCACATTTGTGCTTTAGGATTCAACATATAATTTTCAGTGAGATAAACATTTAGTCCATAGCAGCTACTATATGAAGGACACTGCTGCCAGAGAAAGTATATGTGCTACATTTGATTTCTTTTGTTAAAAGTCAAGACAAGGAATTCCCTGGAGGTCCGGTGGTTAGGACTTCACACTTTCACTACCAAGAGACTGAGTTCACTCCCAGTCACAGAACTAAGATCTCACAGGTTTCCTGGCACAGTCAAAATTAAAAAAAAAAAAAAAAAAGTCAAGACAATATTTCAAGTCTGTTGGAATTTGACTATACATACTCTACTTTATTGAAGGCTATAAACAATGAAAACACTTTTTCTCCCGAATTTCATGGTTTATCAGCAGGCTTTTGTTTGGGCTCCAGAGCCAGGATAAATACATAGAAGAATCTGGAATATATTTGTTTGGTTTATGCTATCCTGTTATCAATTGTCAATGGTCCTATTTCTAAGATCAGTTAGACATCCCTGATTCAAAGTGTTTTTATTTGCTAGTTTTATAAGTAAATGATTATCAATGATTGAGAGAAGAGTCATACTTCATATTTTCTTCTAAGTATCCTTTGGTTATTTTTGTTTGTTTTGGGGAAAATGCTCTTTCTAATGAGTTCTCTTCAGGGGGCAAAAGAGTCACAGAAGTCATTAATATGCCTTTTTTCTGTAGGTGTACCTAACTTAACTTTGCCAAGGCTAATGGCATATATTAAATTAAGCTTTGTATTCATTAAGATTGGAAGAGACTAGTCAATGCTAGTGTTTATTCCTTCATTCATTTCTTTTGTGGAACACCAGCTGGTACAAAGTACTGCGTGGCTCTTTGGAGAATGAATGATAAACTATGATGCAGTTAAATGATGTTACATTTTTCTGATAATCCAAAAGAAGTTATGGAAAAGGTTTGTCCCCCAAACTAATAAAAATGAGGAATCAAATACATGAAATTATAATGATCAAACCCATTTTTGTTCGTATGTAACTTCTTGCTAGTCTGTTGTACAATATGATAAAAGTTCCCTGAGGTGCTAATATATCCTTGTGCTTCTATTGACCCCTTTTCTCTACTATCTTATTTTTTGGAACTGTTTGGGTAGTCACAGGAAGGGTACCAGTTTAGGAAACCCATGAAGGACAGACAGCTTGTTTTGTGAGATATTAATTCTAGGTGAGCTAACTATTCTGAACATCATTAATCTTACTAAGAATGAAAATAAGCAAGTGTTGGCTGCCTTCTTTCTGTTGAAAAGTTTGTCCCACAGTAGAGAGTGAACTATAAGGGGATTTTCCTATCCAGGAAACAAGTATATGCTCATATTTTCAAAGTCATTAAAGGAGAATGAAAAGTTTCATCAAGGAACAAACTTTAATGGCTCCAAAAATATAAGCATATACTTGTTATTAGACTTATTTTGCAGTAAATAAACCTGCATGCTTTGCACATTTGCCAGTATTGGCAATGTGGTTAGTACGGAGGAAACAGAGAATGGAGCAGCCGCTAAGAATGTTTTCTTTCTCTCCTTTTGGCCACATCAGGAAGGAGAGAGCTGGAGGAGGATGCGGCTGGTCACACAACACAGTTATAGAAGCCAGTTGAGATGGGAAACGTCTTAAACTCTAGAGCTTCAAGATAGTGAAAGATGTTAGGAAGGCAGAGTCCTCTGTTCTTCTCTGGTTGGTGCACTGCCAGCATCCAGCAGTGCTGAGCCCAGGGTAGATGCCTTCTTCCTCTAGTGTCTGTCAGAGTTCCATAAAAAGCTCAAAGCACAGCATGCATATGTTGTTATTTTTTTAGACCCTAAATGTATCCATGAAAGGGTGCACAGGATGATGTTGGATTGAAGTCTAATAGTCCAGGGATCTGCCAAGTCTAGTGGTTTCTGATTCCTCATTGCCTCCTGTTTTAGTTGAAATATCTAACTTTGGACTAAGAAGTAGCTAAAAACCTTATACAAAGAGCTTGTAAACAAACACCCACTTGAACCATCTGGTCTTGTAACACATACAAGTGATTAAGCTTCAGAGCTATGATTGTTAAATTTTTAAAAACACAACAATTCCAAACATTCCCAAACAGACTCTTTATGCAAGCTTGCAAGGAGGAAGAAAACGTGTGATGCTTTATATAGTAAATAATATGGGGAGATTAAAATAAATTTTGGTTTCCCTATTTTTCTCTCTCCCTCCTCCCTTCTTTTTTTTAACCATGAGTATTACAGAAAGAGAAAACTTTGAAATACATAAATATGAACTGAAAACACATTTAGAGTTCTACTGAGCCTACATGGTTAGCAACATAGAATGGTTCCTTATCTTTACCTTAATATTGTTTTTGTTCTTGATAGAGACAGAAACATGCATGCTTGAGTGCATGTATGGGTGCATGTGTGCCCAGAGGTGTCATAGTTCCTTCTAGAATATATTAAGCATTCTGGGCTATTTGCAAATAATGAACTTGTACTTTTTGTTCATATAAGTGAAGAAAGTCAGGCCAAGGGGAAATTAAATATGTCAAGAGTCCTCATTTTAATTGTATAATATCGATAGTGTCTTTATGGTTAATTTCCTTGACAAAACATAGAGCACATGGTTGGAATTCCTCATATATTTCTGATGTAGGAATGATTCTAATTTGTAAAAATTCATGTAGGTGAGTGACCTCGCTAAAGGGAGAAAGAATGAACTGTACCTAGAGAGCATATGGAAATAACACAGGTTTCTAGCCAATGACTGTTGATATAAACAACATATAGAACCCAAACTCTACATGAGAAATAGTTATTATGTATTAGGACTCCTATTTCTCAGTCTTGACCAGTCTTTATCCCTAGGTGTATCACATCAGCTGAGGGAGGAAAGACCATGGTTGAAAGAAGAATTGAGTGCTTAGTTATAGTCATGGTGACTGGTGAATCAAATAAACTGTCAAGTACTAAATAGTTCAAACAAAAAATTAATTGTTCTCCCACATTTAAAGTTCACAATGGACATTTCCAATAGAGGTGAGGATCTTTCCAGTGGAAATTTGAAGGTTATCCTGTTACTCTCTAATCCTATTGCTCTCCTTCTTCAGGGGGTGACATCAGGTTACCCATAGCATCTATGGAAGCTCGTAAAAACTGGATGTCGAGGCTTACAACAATTCCAAACATTCCCAAACAGACTCTTTATGCAAGCTTGCAAGGAGGAAGAAAACGTGTGATGCTTTATATAGTAAATAATATGGGGAGATTAAAATAAATTTTGGTTTCCCTATTTTTCTCTCTCCCTCCTCCCTTCTTTTTTTTAACCATGAGTATTACAGAAAGAGAAAACTTTGAAATACATAAATATGAACTGAAAACACATTTAGAGTTCTACTGAGCCTACATGGTTAGCAACATAGAATGGTTCCTTATCTTTACCTTAATATTGTTTTTGTTCTTGATAGAGACAGAAACATGCATGTTGAGTGCATGTATGGGTGCATGTGTGCCCAGAGGTGTCATAGTTCCTTCTAGAATATATTAAGCATTCTGGGCTATTTGCAAATAATGAACTTGTACTTTTTGTTCATATAAGTGAAGAAAGTCAGGCCAAGGGGAAATTAAATATGTCAAGAGTCCTCATTTTAATTGTATAATATCGATAGTGTCTTTATGGTTAATTTCCTTGACAAAACATAGAGCACATGGTTGGAATTCCTCATATATTTCTGATGTAGGAATGATTCTAATTTGTAAAAATTCATGTAGGTGAGTGACCTCGCTAAAGGGAGAAAGAATGAACTGTACCTAGGGGCATATGGAAATAACACAGGTTTCTAGCCAATGACTGTTGATATAAACAACATATAGAACCCAAACTCTACATGAGAAATAGTTATTATGTATTAGGACTCCTATTTCTCAGTCTTGACCAGTCTTTATCCCTAGGTGTATCACATCAGCTGAGGGAGGAAAGACCATGGTTGAAAGAAGAATTGAGTGCTTAGTTATAGTCATGGTGACTGGTGAATCAAATAAACTGTCAAGTACTAAATAGTTCAAACAAAAAATTAATTGTTCTCCCACATTTAAAGTTCACAATGGACATTTCCAATAGAGGTGAGGATCTTTCCAGTGGAAATTTGAAGGTTATCCTGTTACTCTCTAATCCTATTGCTCTCCTTCTTCAGGGGGTGACATCAGGTTACCCATAGCATCTATGGAAGCTCGTGGAAAGGGAAATACTGTGGAATGTACTTGAGGCTTACAGACCTAGCATGGAGAGGCTTCTGCCACTTTTAGTCTCTATTCATGGAGGAAAACTCAATCACATGACCACACCTATCTTCATGGACAGCTGGGCATGATGGTCAAGCCTGGGGCCAAAGAACAAGAGGGCTGAACTTCTGTTTGGCCTCCCGCAAAGAAGGAAAGAGAAGAAAAATAGATGGGTGTTGATGCAAAACACTTTGTAGTACCTTATATTTGCAAAGAAGAAACCAATAAATTGAAGCCCTTTCCAGTGATGTGCTGGTAAACTGTCTCTCTGTGGGGAAAGGGGTACAAGAACACCTGATTTCTTTTTTTAAAAAAATTATATTGGAGTATAATTGATTTACAATGTTGTGTTAGTTTCAGGTGTACAGCAAAGTGATTCAGTTGTACATATACATATACCCATTTTTTTCCCATATAGGTTTGTTACACAGAGGATTGAGTAGATTTGCCTATGCTATACAGTAGGTCCTTGTTGATCATCTGTTTTATATATTGCTGTTATTTAGTGACTAAGCTGTGTCTGACTTTTTGCGACCTCATGTACTGTAGCCCACTAGGCTCCTCTATGGGGTTATCCAGGCAGGAATACTGGTGTGCCTTGCTATTTCCTTCTCCAGAGGATCTTCCCAAGGCAGGGACTGAACCCCCATCTCCTGCAGTGGCAAAGGGATTCTTTACCACTGAGCCATCTGGAAAGCCCACTTTATATCTAGTAGTGTGTATATGTTAATCCCAGGCTCCTAATTTATTCTTCCTCCCACCTTTCCCAGGTGGGGCTAGTGGTCAAAAACCTGCTCACCAATGCAGGAGACATAATAGATGCGGATTTGATCCCTGGGTGGGAAAGATCTCCTGGAGTAAGGATGGCAACACACTCTGGTATTCTTGGCCCAAAGAATCCCATGGACAGAGAAGCCTGGTGGGCGACAGTCCATAGGGCTGCAAAGAGTCAGACAGGACTGAAGCGACTTAGCATGCATGCACCCACATTTTCAGTTTAGCAACCATGACTATAAAATTACCTGAGTTGTGACATTTGCTGATTTTCTTACTGTAAGTGTTCCCGCTGTGTGTGATTTCAAGCTACCAACGTGAAGTCACCCAACATGGATTCTAGAAGAGAGGTGCAGACTCTGCTCTAGCAAGCTGGAGCAAGACACTCTAGCATGGCATTTTACTAATGAATTCTGAGAAAACACATCAGAGGCAGCCTATTTGTGGGAAGGAAGTGAGTGAGCATTTTCCCGTCTTTATTTGCCACAAGGAAAAGTTCACTTCAGAATGGATTTATCATCAAAAATATGTTTTTGATATATTCCTATCAAGAACAGATGGGGGATGTACAATTTTTTGAGTCAGAGAAAAATAGCACTGAGGACACAGAGTCCAGGCTGAGTGTCTGCACTCAATCCTGGGTCACTCTCAGGAAAAATCGAAAGCTTCTAGAACAACTTTCCAAGGAGTAAAAGTCTTTGATATATTCCTATCAAAAGAGGGAAAATTTAGTAGATATGCCTATGCTATACAGTAGGTCCTTGTTGATCATCTGTTTTATATATTGCTGTTATTTAGTGACTAAGCTGTGTCTGACTTTTTGCGACCTCATGTACTGTAGCCCACTAGGCTCCTCTATGGGGTTATCCAGGCAGGAATACTGGTGTGCCTTGCTATTTCCTTCTCCAGAGGATCTTCCCAAGGCAGGGACTGAACCCCCATCTCCTGCAGTGGCAAAGGGATTCTTTACCACTGAGCCATCTGGAAAGCCCACTTTATATCTAGTAGTGTGTATATGTTAATCCCAGGCTCCTAATTTATTCTTCCTCCCACCTTTCCCAGGTGGGGCTAGTGGTCAAAAACCTGCTCACCAATGCAGGAGACATAATAGATGCGGATTTGATCCCTGGGTGGGAAAGATCTCCTGGAGTAAGGATGGCAACACACTCTGGTATTCTTGGCCCAAAGAATCCCATGGACAGAGAAGCCTGGTGGGCGACAGTCCATAGGGCTGCAAAGAGTCAGACAGGACTGAAGCGACTTAGCATGCATGCACCCACATTTTCAGTTTAGCAACCATGACTATAAAATTACCTGAGTTGTGACATTTGCTGATTTTCTTACTGTAAGTGTTCCCGCTGTGTGTGATTTCAAGCTACCAACGTGAAGTCACCCAACATGGATTCTAGAAGAGAGGTGCAGACTCTGCTCTAGCAAGCTGGAGCAAGACACTCTAGCATGGCATTTTACTAATGAATTCTGAGAAAACACATCAGAGGCAGCCTATTTGTGGGAAGGAAGTGAGTGAGCATTTTCCCGTCTTTATTTGCCACAAGGAAAAGTTCACTTCAGAATGGATTTATCATCAAAAATATGTTTTTGATATATTCCTATCAAGAACAGATGGGGGATGTACAATTTTTTGAGTCAGAGAAAAATAGCACTGAGGACACAGAGTCCAGGCTGAGTGTCTGCACTCAATCCTGGGTCACTCTCAGGAAAAATCGAAAGCTTCTAGAACAACTTTCCAAGGAGTGGACAAGAAGTCAGATCCCACTTTTGAGTTTCAGATGATTGCTCCCTTAATAGTTTTCCAAAATGAGGGAAAGATTTGGATATGTAGTAGATAATGGTGATGACACAGAAGAGATGCCAAGGGTGGCTCTTCGGTTTCTATCACCATTTGATGCTGGTGTCGTTCCCTGTGAGGGAAGCAAGGAACTGGTATGAGCAGGTTTGCGTTTTAAGAAAAGAGCTTTAAAAACGAAATAGATGCTCAGGTCTCAATTGGCGAGTTGATTAGGATTATTAACAGACTAATGGCTGTAGATCCATCCAAAATTTCCATTTTTGCTTGTCTACTTTTGCTTTCCAAAGAATCAGGCCATATAATGATCAGTTTGATTGTGTCTTGCCACTTGATCCATGCAGATGTGGTGTCCTTGAATCAACGGCTAGTGGTCCAGATGGAGGATCAAGATGTGTAACGTACTAGGCTTCAGCCCAATGGTTTTTGCTAAGTGTGTGTCTGTTTTCAAGTGTTAAAGTCTTTCTGGTGTTAATGCTGAAGCACCTCTTGAACTAAGGGTTCAAGTGTAAAGGCTGAATCTGAATCTTCAGTGTAAAGGCTTAGGGTTTCCTGTTCGATGCTTATTGTTTTGTTTAATTAGGAAGGTCTGCATAAAGACATGGGGCTTCCTTGGTAGCTCAAAGAATCCACCTGCCAATGCAGGGGACATGGGTTGGATCCCTGACTGAGGAAAATCCCCTGGAGAAGGAAATGGCAATCCACTCCAGGATTCTTGCCTGGAAAATCCCATGGACAGAGAAGCCTGGCAGACATGGGTCGCAAAGGGTCAGACCTGACTTAATAACTGAACAACAATGGCAACAGAAAATATCACTCAGAGTCCAATGTACGTACATTTTTGCTTAAAAAACATGCTCAGGCAAATCAAAACCTAAAAACAGATTAAATCTGTGATTTATTGGTTCTAGTTGCTTACTGGTCAGTTGCTATTTTTGGAAAGGACTAAAACTGCTAATGACAGATTTAGGTATTGAGGTTTTTCAAGAAGTCAATCCATTTGCTTAATAAATAGTGAAAACTTAGTAAAAATCCTTAGTATAAACCCAGGAAACAGCTCTCATTCTTCCATATTTTTAAATGTTGGTGAGAAATGAGTTCCTCTAAAGCTAACTTTCCCCACGCCTGTCTACTCTACTGAATTCATCTCTTAACTGTGGTCTCCAGAAAACAGAACTAGGGCTTGGCATACAGATTTTGATCACACCAACCATCAGAATCATAATGTCCTAAGTACAAAGCTCACTAATTGAATTTCATTATCTGGACTGAAATATAGCAGCCAAGACAGACAACACTGTCGGCTGTTTTTTTGTTGTTGTGTTTTGTTTTTTTAATGAGGTCCAGAGTCTAAAGTCATTTTTAAAATGTGAGTGATGCAATTTCTTGTATCTTTCACTTAAAATGCTGCTTGGTAAACAGTGTTTCAGATTAGTGTATTTGTAATTTAAATGAAGACAATACATCAAGCTAAATCTGAAAAGAAAGGAGAAATTTAGGAAATGATTCATGTCCCCTTTTGTGTGATCTACCATAGAAGATATTAAGTAAACAGGTAAGGAGTGAGAGGGAATAGTTTGTGAGGAGACAGAATTGAACTGTTTCTAAAAAGAGTTGGTCCCAGTAGCTAAATCTTTGTTGTCTTCAAGCAGACTGATACATTCTGCCTAATTCATTTTTTATTTTCTCTCGGGGTCTGCTTGCAGATTTGCCTCAACAAAGGAAGCATCATGTTACATCTTTTAAATAATTGATGACTCTCCATCCAAGCCAGCTTGAAGAAAATTCTGAAAATAGGTACTGATTGAGCAAATGTCTCCCTTCTCGCCCATCTCCTCATTGGCATGCTCCGCTCATCTTCCCTATCCCCTTTTGTTTCTTCACCTCTCGTCTGGCCAGTAGAGGATGATGATATCATTTGGGCTTAGGGTTTACCTACTGTTTGGTCTCCCTCCCTTGTTTATTTCATATCATGCTATCTATTTTATTAAAAACAGAGAGAGTTGTTAATTACAGGACCACTGATGTAATGGAAAGGTCTTAATTAATGATTAGAAAAGTTATGGCATAATCACCACCAGAGACAGTTGGTGAATGTAAGAAATTGGACTTGGAGGCTGTACTTCTAAATTCTGTGTGTTATCCCTAAGGGTCAGATTCAGCTGTGACCTTGCTCAATTCCAGCTCTTCCTGCAGGTTTAAATATTGTGAACTGATCTGTTTTCCCCCCAGACAGATAAAGGCATCTCCATCGTATGTCACTCCTGGGGTCATTAGTGATTGTCTGTGATTCAGAAGGGGTTTCCCAGGTGGTTCAATGGTAAAGAATCTGTGTGCCAGTGCAGGAGATGTGGGAGGTCAAGTTTGATTCTTGAATTGGAAAGATTCCCTGGACGAGGAAATGGTAGCCCACCCCAGTATTCTTGCCTAGGAAATTCCATAGACAGAGAAACCTGGAGGCCTGCAGTCTATGGTATCATAAAGAATCAGACACGATTGAACAGCATGTGCCCACGACTTGGAAAAGCCCTTATTGCTTTCAGGCACCTGTGGTTGGTAGAACATTAGACTGGTCTACAATGAACCTGGCTTCTGTCCTGATTTTGTAAGTTTCTTTCCCTTCCAGGGATTCATTTTCCTCACTGACTACATGAGGGCTTTAGACTAGACCATCTCCAGATCTTCTGTTCCTGTCCAAGGTGATTCATTTTCCTCACTGACTTTGAGGGAATAGTTTGTGAGGAGACAGAATTGAACTGTTTCTAAAAAGAGTTGGTCCCAGTAGCTAAATCTTTGTTGTCTTCAAGCAGACTGATACATTCTGCCTAATTCATTTTTTATTTTCTCTCGGGGTCTGCTTGCAGATTTGCCTCAACAAAGGAAGCATCATGTTACATCTTTTAAATAATTGATGACTCTCCATCCAAGCCAGCTTGAAGAAAATTCTGAAAATAGGTACTGATTGAGCAAATGTCTCCCTTCTCGCCCATCTCCTCATTGGCATGCTCCGCTCATCTTCCCTATCCCCTTTTGTTTCTTCACCTCTCGTCTGGCCAGTAGAGGATGATGATATCATTTGGGCTTAGGGTTTACCTACTGTTTGGTCTCCCTCCCTTGTTTATTTCATATCATGCTATCTATTTTATTAAAAACAGAGAGTTGTTAATTACAGGACCACTGATGTAATGGAAAGGTCTTAATTAATGATTAGAAAAGTTATGGCATAATCACCACCAGAGACAGTTGGTGAATGTAAGAAATTGGACTTGGAGGCTGTACTTCTAAATTCTGTGTGTTATCCCTAAGGGTCAGATTCAGCTGTGACCTTGCTCAATTCCAGCTCTTCCTGCAGGTTTAAATATTGTGAACTGATCTGTTTTCCCCCCAGACAGATAAAGGCATCTCCATCGTATGTCACTCCTGGGGTCATTAGTGATTGTCTGTGATTCAGAAGGGGTTTCCCAGGTGGTTCAATGGTAAAGAATCTGTGTGCCAGTGCAGGAGATGTGGGAGGTCAAGTTTGATTCTTGAATTGGAAAGATTCCCTGGACGAGGAAATGGTAGCCCACCCCAGTATTCTTGCCTAGGAAATTCCATAGACAGAGAAACCTGGAGGCCTGCAGTCTATGGTATCATAAAGAATCAGACACGATTGAACAGCATGTGCCCACGACTTGGAAAAGCCCTTATTGCTTTCAGGCACCTGTGGTTGGTAGAACATTAGACTGGTCTACAATGAACCTGGCTTCTGTCCTGATTTTGTAAGTTTCTTTCCCTTCCAGGGATTCATTTTCCTCACTGACTACATGAGGGCTTTAGACTAGACCATCTCCAGATCTCTGCCTGTAATGACATTCTTGCATCCTTCAGGGAAAGGGGTGATAAGTCAAGGGGAAGTTATCTTCCATTTGAATTTGTCTGCACTGAGAGTCCTCCAAGTTTGAGTAGATGGACTATTGCTCCCTCATGTTTAACCTTCTTCTTTCCTTCCATTATTTTTCTTTTCTCTTAGTTTTTCACCTTTCTTCTCCACTGCAACTTGTCCTTGTTCCTTTCCCTTTTTGGCTTTCCATGTTTCCAGAGTTAAAGTGGAAGAAAAATGACTGGAAATAGGCTAGAATTGAGGATCTTGACCACTTATTTTAAAAATATTATGCCCTTCTTATAGAAAAGCTTTCTCTTCCAGAAATGACATCAGAAGACGGCTAATATTATTGCATTTATGAACACTAACTATAGAGTGGCAACTATTGGGAGCTCTAAATCTGGAACTCTTAGGTTGGATTTCAGCTTTACTTGGGGAAAGCCTTACATTGTATCCATCAGTGAAAAAAACTGTACCTATGTTGATGGGATATTCATTCTCAAAAGTATACCATTCTGAGACATACTCTTCCTTTAAAGAGTCATTTTGGGATAACCATGTTGACTATATTGTTCCCAGTTTCTCTTTTATTATAGCAAACTTTATTGAGGGGAGTGGGGGACTGAAGTCATCTTTGTCCTCAATCTTCCCAGTACCCTGTAACTTGTTTGTATATCTTATACCTGCCCAGGATACTCTCTTTCTTTTTTTAATATTTATTTATGTATTTGAATGCAGATCGTAGTTTTATCATATGGGTTCTAGTTCACTGACCAGGAATCAAACCCAGGTTCCATACATTGGGAGCGTGGAGTCTTACCATGGGGCCACCAGGAAAGTCCTGAGGATAATCTTTTCTGATCACCTTTTTTGAAATCTTGAGCAAATTCTCAAATAATCAAACTTTTATTTATAATCATGTGAACAACATATGGCAAGAGGGTATCTAGAAAGCTTAGGAATTTGTTCTGTTTATCATCTGCTCTGTACTAAAGTCATATTCAGTTGGATCAAAGGAAATATTGTTGTTCTCTCTTTTAAAAAACTTCTGTCATCCATTTACATTTTGAAAGTGTATGGTGGACAGGCTTTAATATCAGTAAGTAGGTTACAAGTGCTGCTCTTCAGTTGCTGAGTCGTGTCTGACACTGCAACCCCATGGACTGCAGGTCTCCCAGCCTCCTGTCCTTCACTATGTCCTAGAGGTTGCTCAAACTCATGTCTACTGAGTTGGTGATGCCATCCAGCCATCTTATCCTCCATTGCCCACTTCTCATCTTGCCCTCAGTCTTTTCCAGCATCAGAGTCTTTTCCTGAGTCAGTTCTTCATTATCAGATGGCCAAAATATTGGAGCTTCAGCTTCATCATCAATCCTTCCAGGGAATACTCAGTGTTGATTTTCTTTAGGACTAAGTGGTTTGATCTCCTTGCTGTCTAAGGGACTCTCAAGAGTCTTCTCCAGAACCACAGTTTGAAAGCATCAGTTCTGCTTTCAGTCTTCTTTATGGTCCAACTCTCAAACCAGGGCTTCCCTGGTGGATCAACTGGTTAAGAATCCACCTGCAGGTCTTCCCTGGTGGTCCAGTGGGTAAGGACACCACCTTGCAATGCAAGGGGTGACAGTTCGATCCCTGGCCTGGGAAGATCCCACGTGCCGCGGAGCGGCTTGACTGATGTGTCCAACTACTGAGCCGGAGATCTGGAGTGCATGTGCCCAGAGCCGGTGCTCTGCAGCAAGAGAGGCCACTGTGATGCGAGGTCCACACAGGCCAAAGAACAAAGATAAATAAATGAAAGATCAATAGAAGTGGACAAAAAAAAAAAGAATCCTCCTGCAATGCAGGAGACTTGAGTTCAATCCCTGGGTTGAAATGATCTTCTGGAGAAGGGAAAGGTTGCCCACTCCAGTATTCTTGCCTGGAGAATTCCATAGTTGTCCATAAGTCACAAAAAGTTGAACACAAATGAGTGACTTTCACAGACTCACATCAGTGTATGACTGCTGGAAAAGCTGTAGCTTTGACTAACTGATGTTGCCAGCAAACTGATGTCTCTGCTTTTATCATCTGCTCTGTACTAAAGTCATATTCAGTTGGATCAAAGGAAATATTGTTGTTCTCTCTTTTAAAAAACTTCTGTCATCCATTTACATTTTGAAAGTGTATGGTGGACAGGCTTTAATATCAGTAAGTAGGTTACAAGTGCTGCTCTTCAGTTGCTGAGTCGTGTCTGACACTGCAACCCCATGGACTGCAGGTCTCCCAGCCTCCTGTCCTTCACTATGTCCTAGAGGTTGCTCAAACTCATGTCTACTGAGTTGGTGATGCCATCCAGCCATCTTATCCTCCATTGCCCACTTCTCATCTTGCCCTCAGTCTTTTCCAGCATCAGAGTCTTTTCCTGAGTCAGTTCTTCATTATCAGATGGCCAAAATATTGGAGCTTCAGCTTCATCATCAATCCTTCCAGGGAATACTCAGTGTTGATTTTCTTTAGGACTAAGTGGTTTGATCTCCTTGCTGTCTAAGGGACTCTCAAGAGTCTTCTCCAGAACCACAGTTTGAAAGCATCAGTTCTGCTTTCAGTCTTCTTTATGGTCC
This sequence comes from Tragulus kanchil, assembly GCA_022376925.1. Lineage (NCBI taxonomy): Eukaryota > Metazoa > Chordata > Mammalia > Artiodactyla > Tragulidae > Tragulus > Tragulus kanchil. The sequence continues at coordinate 59,332,038 of JAIOJX010000024.1, forward strand.
AACTCACACACGAGGGCTTCCCCTGGTGGATCAACTGGTTAAGAATCCACCTGCAGGTCTTCCCTGGTGGTCCAGTGGGTAAGGACACCACCTTGCAATGCAAGGGGTGACAGTTCGATCCCTGGCCTGGGAAGATCCCACGTGCCGCGGAGCGGCTTGACTGATGTGTCCAACTACTGAGCCGGAGATCTGGAGTGCATGTGCCCAGAGCCGGTGCTCTGCAGCAAGAGAGGCCACTGTGATGCGAGGTCCACACAGGCCAAAGAACAAAGATAAATAAATGAAAGATCAATAGAAGTGGACAAAAAAAAAAGAATCCTCCTGCAATGCAGGAGACTTGAGTTCAATCCCTGGGTTGAAATGATCTTCTGGAGAAGGGAAAGGTTGCCCACTCCAGTATTCTTGCCTGGAGAATTCCATAGTTGTCCATAAGTCACAAAAAGTTGAACACAAATGAGTGACTTTCACAGACTCACATCAGTGTATGACTGCTGGAAAAGCTGTAGCTTTGACTAACTGATGTTTGCCAGCAAACTGATGTCTCTGCTTTTTAATACACTATGTAGGTTTGTCATAGCGTTTTTTTTTTTTTTTTTTCTTTTTTCTTACCAGTAACTCCTCCAAGTAAGACATAGTCCTTAGGTTTTGGGATTGAAAATGTGCTTTTCCTCAAAGATAGCCATGCTGCTAATCATTGGGTTCCACCCTAGTGCCACGATGATTCATGAATATTATGTGCATAATGGTTTCTTTTTGTATTAGAATATCTATTAGAAGGCAAAGAGATAATTCCCTATCTTCCTAAGGAGGTGACTACTCAGAGGTTGCTGCTGGTGGGAATCAAGGTGGTACAAGTTGTCCTGCCTTGGCATCAGTGGCATTGTGAGTGAAGAGAAACTGATAATTTGATTCTCTGGATTTTCTTTAAAAATATACTCTGAGTTAGGGGAAAATATCCAGATGCTTTCCCCTCCAGCCCCACATTGTACAATCATAGTGGAGTGGCGCTATTACATTGTAATCTTTGTGAACAAATGTCCAGAGAAGCTGTGCAAAGAATTCTATATGAGTATATCTGGTAGTTTTTCATCATGGAATGAATTTATTTTTGTCAGTTCATATATCCAGTCTCAGCAATGAATTGAGCATAGGCAGTTCCCAGTTTACAAAACAGTAGTGTCTCACTATACATTTTAAAACTGGTTGTCATAATTCTAACTATTTGCAGATGAGGGAAGAGAAAAAAAAAGAGAGACATGGTAGTGATTTTCTAGATTACCACAAAAATTTCATTCATGCTGTAACTAAACTTCCTAGGGTCCACACCAGTGTTGTTCTCTTCTTTAGTACATTATGTGCAGTGTTGAAGAAGAAATCTTCCACCTGGGTTGGTTGTCACCATTTAAAATGAAATTGATCTGTGAATATGTACATTTTATAGTAAGAGGAGACCATTGAAGTAATATAAATAAATTCCACATACCTTTCCAATGGGGTTCCCCAGTGGCTTGGGCAGTAAAGAATCTGCCCACAATGCTGGGGACCCAGGTTCATTCCCTGGGTTGAGACGATCCCCTGGAGAAGCTCATGGCAGCCCACCCCAATACTCTCATCTGGAGAATCCCATGGACAGAAGAGCCTAGTGGGCTACAGTCCATGGGGTCACAAGGAGTCGGACATGACTGAGGAGCTGACAACCTTCCAGTGCTCATCTGTTTTCCCTTACTCCTAGCCCCTGAATGAGACAAAGCCTAAAATGGGTCATGAGAGATTCATGGCAAAAATATGCAGAAACTGGGGAGAAGAGCAATCGAAGAGCTAGGTTCTAATTCCTCCTTCACCCATGCCTCTTGAAAACCCTCAAATAACAAGACCTCAATTGCCCATGGACAACTAACTCATATCTATTTGGGCTCAGGGGGCTTCAAATTCTTCTATCAGGAATTCTAGAAGCACTAGTCAGCCATCTTTTCTCTCTGTGCAATGATTCCTAAGGGTCTTGTCATGTCTGAAAAGGGAGTTTAGTGTCTTATGTGGTAACTCTTCCTCCCCCAAGATTCTGAGGGCAGGGTCCCACTGTTCACTGACCAGGGGCTGCCCCTGCAAGTGGAGAAAGTCACAGTAAGATGATCCTGGGTTGAAGGTCTCTGTTACATGTGAGGTCAGAAGGAGAACCTGTTCCCAAGACTATTACTACAGTGTGAATGTTAGTTTGAATTTTCATTGATTTCAGAGATAAGCTTTGATCAGTTGTGTATTTTAAATGTGAACTTGAAATCCCAACCACATCAACCATGATCATTGGCATGGTTCCCTGGACAGTAACATATTATCTGATGAAATCAGCATCTGAAGAATTCCTGTCTCTTCAAATATTTCATTCATGCTGTAACTAAACTTCCTAGGGTCCACACCAGTGTTGTTCTCTTCTTTAGTACATTATGTGCAGTGTTGAAGAAGAAATCTTCCACCTGGGTTGGTTGTCACCATTTAAAATGAAATTGATCTGTGAATATGTACATTTTATAGTAAGAGGAGACCATTGAAGTAATATAAATAAATTCCACATACCTTTCCAATGGGGTTCCCCAGTGGCTTGGGCAGTAAAGAATCTGCCCACAATGCTGGGGACCCAGGTTCATTCCCTGGGTTGAGACGATCCCCTGGAGAAGCTCATGGCAGCCCACCCCAATACTCTCATCTGGAGAATCCCATGGACAGAAGAGCCTAGTGGGCTACAGTCCATGGGGTCACAAGGAGTCGGACATGACTGAGGAGCTGACAACCTTCCAGTGCTCATCTGTTTTCCCTTACTCCTAGCCCCTGAATGAGACAAAGCCTAAAATGGGTCATGAGAGATTCATGGCAAAAATATGCAGAAACTGGGGAGAAGAGCAATCGAAGAGCTAGGTTCTAATTCCTCCTTCACCCATGCCTCTTGAAAACCCTCAAATAACAAGACCTCAATTGCCCATGGACAACTAACTCATATCTATTTGGGCTCAGGGGACTTCAAATTCTTCTATCAGGAATTCTAGAAGCACTAGTCAGCCATCTTTTCTCTCTGTGCAATGATTCCTAAGGGTCTTGTCATGTCTGAAAAGGGAGTTTAGTGTCTTATGTGGTAACTCTTCCTCCCCCAAGATTCTGAGGGCAGGGTCCCACTGTTCACTGACCAGGGGCTGCCCCTGCAAGTGGAGAAAGTCACAGTAAGATGATCCTGGGTTGAAGGTCTCTGTTACATGTGAGGTCAGAAGGAGAACCTGTTCCCAAGACTATTACTACAGTGTGAATGTTAGTTTGAATTTTCATTGATTTCAGAGATAAGCTTTGATCAGTTGTGTATTTTAAATGTGAACTTGAAATCCCAACCACATCAACCATGATCATTGGCATGGTTCCCTGGACAGTAACATATTATCTGATGAAATCAGCATCTGAAGAATTCCTGTCTCTTCAAATATTTCTTTGTACTTCTGCAGTCCTGAGCTTTCTTTAAAAAATAAAATAAAATAAAAAGAAGCTACCTAAATTAGATTCCCTTGTGTATCTTACACCCTGTACTGTCACTTGGGTGAATTCTGTCTTAGTGATCCATTATACTTGTACAAACTGCAGGTTTTTAACAGGAGTCCTATGCTCACAGTCCTAGAAAATAAATAGAGTTGGATTCTCAAATGCGAGTCATTTAGCCTTTTTCTCACTTACGAGTATACCAAATACACCCTCCTACTTTTATTTGCAAAACTTCTTCTTTTCTCTTTTATTTTTGGAATGAGGCTCTATTTTATTAAAATACAGTTAATTTGTAATGTTATGTTACTTTCAAATTGCATTAAATTGATATATATATATATATATACATGTATGTATGTGTATATATATATGTACATATATATATATTTGTGTATATATATATATATATATACACAAAACAGATATTTTTCAGATTCTTTTCCATTATAGGTTATTGTAAGATACTGAGTATAGTTCCCTGTGCTATACAGTAGGACCTTGTTGTTTACCTATTTTATATATAGGAGTGTTTGTTAATGTGAAGCTTCTAATATATCAACACCTCTCCCCACTAGCCCCTTTGGTAACCATACATTTTTTTTTCTATGTGAGTCTATTTATGTGTTAGAAATAAGTTCATTTGTATCATATTTTTTAAATTCCACATATAAATGATATCATATAATATTTGTCTTTTTCTTTTAGTAGCTTCCTTTCTTGATTCTGCACCGTCTCAAATTCCAATTTATACCAGAAGCCTCCTTGGTCTCCCAGCTTCATTGATCATCAGCTCTCCCTCTTCACAAAACTTTTAAAGTGATCCCTTTGTTTCTCAAGGGCTCTAATAGTTCCTCTTCAGCATGAAAGCAAATGATCAAAGTTTGAATGTTAGTTTGAATTTTCATTGATTTCAGAGATAAGCTTTGATCAGTTGTGTATTTTAAATGTGAACTTGAAATCCCAACCACATCAACCATGATCATTGGCATGGTTCCCTGGACAGTAACATATTATCTGATGAAATCAGCATCTGAAGAATTCCTGTCTCTTCAAATATTTCTTTGTACTTCTGCAGTCCTGAGCTTTCTTTAAAAAATAAAATAAAATAAAAAGAAGCTACCTAAATTAGATTCCCTTGTGTATCTTACACCCTGTACTGTCACTTGGGTGAATTCTGTCTTAGTGATCCATTATACTTGTACAAACTGCAGGTTTTTAACAGGAGTCCTATGCTCACAGTCCTAGAAAATAAATAGAGTTGGATTCTCAAATGCGAGTCATTTAGCCTTTTTCTCACTTACGAGTATACCAAATACACCCTCCTACTTTTATTTGCAAAACTTCTTCTTTTCTCTTTTATTTTTGGAATGAGGCTCTATTTTATTAAAATACAGTTAATTTGTAATGTTATGTTACTTTCAAATTGCATTAAATTGATATATATATATATATATACATGTATGTATGTGTATATATATATGTACATATATATATATTTGTGTATATATATATATATATATACACAAAACAGATATTTTTCAGATTCTTTTCCATTATAGGTTATTGTAAGATACTGAGTATAGTTCCCTGTGCTATACAGTAGGACCTTGTTGTTTACCTATTTTATATATAGGAGTGTTTGTTAATGTGAAGCTTCTAATATATCAACACCTCTCCCCACTAGCCCCTTTGGTAACCATACATTTTTTTTTCTATGTGAGTCTATTTATGTGTTAGAAATAAGTTCATTTGTATCATATTTTTTAAATTCCACATATAAATGATATCATATAATATTTGTCTTTTTCTTTTAGTAGCTTCCTTTCTTGATTCTGCACCGTCTCAAATTCCAATTTATACCAGAAGCCTCCTTGGTCTCCCAGCTTCATTGATCATCAGCTCTCCCTCTTCACAAAACTTTTAAAGTGATCCCTTTGTTTCTCAAGGGCTCTAATAGTTCCTCTTCAGCATGAAAGCAAATGATCAAAGTTTGATTCCAATTGCTTCTTGTAGTCTTGGGGTATTACGGCGAAGTTGAAATTGAAACCTCAATCTTGTTTAATTGTCAAGCATTGTACTTTTAACTTCATTCTTTAAAGAAAAGGCAAAAAGCTGTGGGTTGGAAGGGTGTCTTGAGTGAATACGATTTAGAGCCCTCTGAGAATCTTCTAATCACAGCACAGGCATCTCTTTGAAGTGTTCACTCCCCAAAGTATATAGTTACCACATTCATACCTCAAGGGATGGGATGGAAATGGCCTGGTGCCACAGGATTAATTAGGTTTCCCACATCTTTTACTGAACAGACTGCACCCAACAAATTGTTAGGATCTTTCAGTTATCTGTTGGTCACAACTGTTTTTCTTCTCCCTTCCCTGGCCCCCAAGTCCAACAGAAAATTCCCCTGGATATCCCAGTGATCAGTGTATTGTGCTGAACCATTTTCTTTTATAAGAGAGTGTAGATATGAGAGGGCTTCCCAGGTAGTGGTAGTGGTCAAGAACCCATGTGCTGATGCAGGAGAAATAAGAGATGTAGGTTCAATCCCAGGATCAGAAAGATGCCCTGGAGGAGAGCATGGCAATCCACTCCAGTATTCTTCCGTGGGAAAATCCCATGGACAGAGGAGCCTGGTGGGCTATAGTCATAGGGTTGCACAGAGTTGGACATGACTAAAATGACTTACCACTCATGCATGCACATAGGTATGAGGGGTATTAAGTTAAATCATATAGAATTGACATTTTTGTAGATCAAGATTGGTAAAACATTGGCAGTTTCATAAGATTGCATCTAATTGCCTCTGATAAAACTCTATGACAAACAGCATTGAAAAAGAACATGTTTGCTAAATGCACGGTGGGATTATTTAAAATAGAAGCTTTGGGACTTCCACGATGATCCAGTTGTTGGAACTCTGTGCTTCCAGTGCAGGGGATGTGAGTTTGATAGCTGGTGGGAAAGCTAAGATCCCACATGCTGCAAGGTGCTACCAAATTTACAGCAAACGAAAACAAAATGTGAAGCATTGAGTTTTTCTAAACACAAAACTTGTCCTTCTCTGCCTGCTTCCTTTTATCTCATTTTGAGAATGGGAGAAATAAGGACCACCTCCCCTCCAATTTGGAGAAACTTAAATATTTTGAGACCAACGTGAAATAAGTAAAAATAAGAAACCTCAATCTTGTTTAATTGTCAAGCATTGTACTTTTAACTTCATTCTTTAAAGAAAAGCAAAAGCTGTGGGTTGGAAGGGTGTCTTGAGTGAATACGATTTAGAGCCCTCTGAGAATCTTCTAATCACAGCACAGGCATCTCTTTGAAGTGTTCACTCCCCAAAGTATATAGTTACCACATTCATACCTCAAGGGATGGGATGGAAATGGCCTGGTGCCACAGGATTAATTAGGTTTCCCACATCTTTTACTGAACAGACTGCACCCAACAAATTGTTAGGATCTTTCAGTTATCTGTTGGTCACAACTGTTTTTCTTCTCCCTTCCCTGGCCCCCAAGTCCAACAGAAAATTCCCCTGGATATCCCAGTGATCAGTGTATTGTGCTGAACCATTTTCTTTTATAAGAGAGTGTAGATATGAGAGGGCTTCCCAGGTAGTGGTAGTGGTCAAGAACCCATGTGCTGATGCAGGAGAAATAAGAGATGTAGGTTCAATCCCAGGATCAGAAAGATGCCCTGGAGGAGAGCATGGCAATCCACTCCAGTATTCTTCCGTGGGAAAATCCCATGGACAGAGGAGCCTGGTGGGCTATAGTCATAGGGTTGCACAGAGTTGGACATGACTAAAATGACTTACCACTCATGCATGCACATAGGTATGAGGGGTATTAAGTTAAATCATATAGAATTGACATTTTTGTAGATCAAGATTGGTAAAACATTGGCAGTTTCATAAGATTGCATCTAATTGCCTCTGATAAAACTCTATGACAAACAGCATTGAAAAAGAACATGTTTGCTAAATGCACGGTGGGATTATTTAAAATAGAAGCTTTGGGACTTCCACGATGATCCAGTTGTTGGAACTCTGTGCTTCCAGTGCAGGGGATGTGAGTTTGATAGCTGGTGGGAAAGCTAAGATCCCACATGCTGCAAGGTGCTACCAAATTTACAGCAAACGAAAACAAAATGTGAAGCATTGAGTTTTTCTAAACACAAAACTTGTCCTTCTCTGCCTGCTTCCTTTTATCTCATTTTGAGAATGGGAGAAATAAGGACCACCTCCCCTCCAATTTGGAGAAACTTAAATATTTTGAGACCAACGTGAAATAAGTAGAAAGTCCATTGAGTCATATGATAGAAGAATTTTTTTCTCTGGAATTTATAAATGGATGTTATAATGGAAAGTGTTTCCAAACCTTAACCAGAGCATGCACTATAAATAAGAGGTAAACAGAAGATAATAAATCTGACAAAGCTGAGAAGGAAGAAAACTTAAAACAAGCATTGACGACTGTCCCTTAGCATGAGTGTTAATATAGCCCTGAGTATATATATAGGAAAATCAAAGACTTGCAGAAGGCAGCTAAGTTGTAGCTATTAATGTGTGCCTAATTCTCTTACCTAGGCGATTTTAAATGCAGCAGCCAAGGAAATTGACCTCACTTTTTTTTTTTCCTTTTTTGGGTTGGATCCTTGCTCACGTCACATAAATGAATAGAGCTGACAATTTACTGGTTCATCAATGAAACAATATTACGTTATGAAGATGTAAGGAAAAAACCCAATGCTAACGTTGTTGCAGTTTTAAAGGTAAGCTGTTTCCTAAAAACTTAGGAGACATTAATGATCCTTTAAAGCCTACAGAACACCATTCCACATGATACGCACTAAAGAGTTAAGTGGACATTTAACATCTTTGTTCCTGTGGTCCTAGCAGGGCTTTCATTGGTATGTCAAGAGTCTCTTGTGTTCCCCTCATTCTGTCTTTTAATATGCAAGAACATTGTTTTCAGGCTTTTCACATGTTGTATTTTATGAGATACTCTGACAAATGGGATGGAGTGTATGTTGGAATGATCACACGGTTCTTTGTGAAAAGTTTTGTTTCTAGATTGCCTGTATTGGCCATTAAACCACAGTTGTCAAAGACAGATCATTTCTTAATTCTTGTTTTTTAGAGATCTGTGAGAAATAACGTATTATTGTTCTCATGGTCTTCTCATGTACTTAAGATAGGCAGCCTTGTCTTCTCAATTCCGCCTTCTGTGAATTTAGTAAAAACTCTCGCCATATTGTCAGGTACCAATTAAATGCCTAGTTCTTTCCAAGTATACCTAGATGTTAAGTCTCCTTCACTCTGTTGTGGAAAGAAGATCATGTAATGCCTACTCTTCTGGTCTGTTGTCAGTTACTCAGTTTGTCCAGGACCCATGAACCCCATGGTGCTGACTGTCATATGAAGATCATAATATGGAGGGGTTCTTAAGCTGGAAAGGTTTTGTATTTCCATCAGACTCTCAAACTGGTTCACAACTCAGGAAAGGAAACAAGCCACGGGCCTGTGTGGTTATCCAAGGTGGGATCCGTGAGTTGTCCGGGACCATGCCTCCACCTGCTGCCATGGCTGGGGCAGAGCAGGGCCATCGGTGACAAAAGTGAAAAAAACTGCATCAATAGTAAAAGCTGTTTTTAAAAAAAATTGCAGAAGGCAGCTAAGTTGTAGCTATTAATGTGTGCCTAATTCTCTTACCTAGGCGATTTTAAATGCAGCAGCCAAGGAAATTGACCTCACTTTTTTTTTTTCCTTTTTTGGGTTGGATCCTTGCTCACGTCACATAAATGAATAGAGCTGACAATTTACTGGTTCATCAATGAAACAATATTACGTTATGAAGATGTAAGGAAAAAACCCAATGCTAACGTTGTTGCAGTTTTAAAGGTAAGCTGTTTCCTAAAAACTTAGGAGACATTAATGATCCTTTAAAGCCTACAGAACACCATTCCACATGATACGCACTAAAGAGTTAAGTGGACATTTAACATCTTTGTTCCTGTGGTCCTAGCAGGGCTTTCATTGGTATGTCAAGAGTCTCTTGTGTTCCCCTCATTCTGTCTTTTAATATGCAAGAACATTGTTTTCAGGCTTTTCACATGTTGTATTTTATGAGATACTCTGACAAATGGGATGGAGTGTATGTTGGAATGATCACACGGTTCTTTGTGAAAAGTTTTGTTTCTAGATTGCCTGTATTGGCCATTAAACCACAGTTGTCAAAGACAGATCATTTCTTAATTCTTGTTTTTTAGAGATCTGTGAGAAATAACGTATTATTGTTCTCATGGTCTTCTCATGTACTTAAGATAGGCAGCCTTGTCTTCTCAATTCCGCCTTCTGTGAATTTAGTAAAAACTCTCGCCATATTGTCAGGTACCAATTAAATGCCTAGTTCTTTCCAAGTATACCTAGATGTTAAGTCTCCTTCACTCTGTTGTGGAAAGAAGATCATGTAATGCCTACTCTTCTGGTCTGTTGTCAGTTACTCAGTTTGTCCAGGACCCATGAACCCCATGGTGCTGACTGTCATATGAAGATCATAATATGGAGGGGTTCTTAAGCTGGAAAGGTTTTGTATTTCCATCAGACTCTCAAACTGGTTCACAACTCAGGAAAGGAAACAAGCCACGGGCCTGTGTGGTTATCCAAGGTGGGATCCGTGAGTTGTCCGGGACCATGCCTCCACCTGCTGCCATGGCTGGGGCAGAGCAGGGCCACTGGAAGTCAGGCGTTCCATCCTGTCTACTCCTGAGCCCTCCCGAGTCATGGGCTCTTCTGAACAGCATTTCACAGATTCCCACTTCCATGTGGAAAACAGCACTTCAAAATTGAATGACGGTTTTTTCATGGCTCCCATGTTGCTTCATTTGCAAACTGAAAATGATTTAGACAGTGGAAGAGTATGTTTCCATGTGTGAAGTGGGTTGAAATGAGTGATGTTCTCTTTGCTCCTTCAGCTCCAGCAAACAGGAATGGGTGTTCTGGCCCACTCAGTTACATGGTTCTGGGATAATGTCTGCTGCTTTGTGTAGTGTCAATTTGGTTTTAATGACTGGTAATACTTCAATCTGTGCTTCCTTGATACCACTGGTGTCCCCTACTTTAAGAAAACTGGAATTGACCTCAGATGCATGCTGATGGTGGCTTTGCATGGAGGGGCAAGTATTGGCACTCTCCAAATAGCTTGGCTTTATAAAATAATTCATCACAAGATTCCTTTAAGTAACTCTCTTAGAACACTTAAAATATGATCTGATTTGGAAAAAAATCAATGTCCACTCACTCAACTTTTCAAGAAAGCACCTGCATTGTAATGCGAGGCAGGAGAAAGGGAAAAATCAAGCAACAGGGAATGAGGGTCTTAAGTGACTGAGGAGGAATTAATTTTAATTTAGAGGAGAATTTGCTTTTCTCAAGTTTCCCAGGAAAACACCTTCACCTTTAACTTGGAAAGGAAGAACTCGCCATATTGTCAGGTACCAATTAAATGCCTAGTTCTTTCCAAGTATACCTAGATGTTAAGTCTCCTTCACTCTGTTGTGGAAAGAAGATCATGTAATGCCTACTCTTCTGGTCTGTTGTCAGTTACTCAGTTTGTCCAGGACCCATGAACCCCATGGTGCTGACTGTCATATGAAGATCATAATATGGAGGGGTTCTTAAGCTGGAAAGGTTTTGTATTTCCATCAGACTCTCAAACTGGTTCACAACTCAGGAAAGGAAACAAGCCACGGGCCTGTGTGGTTATCCAAGGTGGGATCCGTGAGTTGTCCGGGACCATGCCTCCACCTGCTGCCATGGCTGGGGCAGAGCAGGGCCACTGGAAGTCAGGCGTTCCATCCTGTCTACTCCTGAGCCCTCCCGAGTCATGGGCTCTTCTGAACAGCATTTCACAGATTCCCACTTCCATGTGGAAAACAGCACTTCAAAATTGAATGACGGTTTTTTCATGGCTCCCATGTTGCTTCATTTGCAAACTGAAAATGATTTAGACAGTGGAAGAGTATGTTTCCATGTGTGAAGTGGGTTGAAATGAGTGATGTTCTCTTTGCTCCTTCAGCTCCAGCAAACAGGAATGGGTGTTCTGGCCCACTCAGTTACATGGTTCTGGGATAATGTCTGCTGCTTTGTGTAGTGTCAATTTGGTTTTAATGACTGGTAATACTTCAATCTGTGCTTCCTTGATACCACTGGTGTCCCCTACTTTAAGAAAACTGGAATTGACCTCAGATGCATGCTGATGGTGGCTTTGCATGGAGGGGCAAGTATTGGCACTCTCCAAATAGCTTGGCTTTATAAAATAATTCATCACAAGATTCCTTTAAGTAACTCTCTTAGAACACTTAAAATATGATCTGATTTGGAAAAAAATCAATGTCCACTCACTCAACTTTTCAAGAAAGCACCTGCATTGTAATGCGAGGCAGGAGAAAGGGAAAAATCAAGCAACAGGGAATGAGGGTCTTAAGTGAGCTGAGGAGGAATTAATTTTAATTTAGAGGAGAATTTGCTTTTCTCAAGTTTCCCAGGGAAAACACCTTCACCTTTATCACCTCCAAAGTACATAAGGGGGGAAAAAGGCAGGTCAATTTGAGTTTGGAAAAGATAAATCTATTTCTTCTCTGAGTCGCGTTCTGCATTATGCATGTGCGTAAAAGTGAGGTTTGCTTTGATCCTGACTATTAAAAGTTTATTTTTAAACTCAGACTGGGCAGGAATCCAGTGATGCTCTTACCCCCTGCAGAACATCCTGGTTTCAGGTCCCCAGCCTGGCAGAATGCAACTAAGCAGCAGGAAATAGTTGAAAAGTGTGGCCACTTGATGGGTGCTGAGGGTTTTTTTTTTTCGCCTTCTTCCCCTCCATTTTTGAAATTCAAATTGAATGCAATTTTCAGCTCATTTGAGCCAGAATATACTGTGGCTGAGCTTCAGTGGCTCTTAAATTCAAACTCACAGGAGAAAACAGATATCATCTGTCACAGAGGGTGGAGAGAGGACACTCCTGCATTTTATTCATGGGAGACATGGCTCTGGTAACTAATTCAAACCCTTCTGACTAATCGACTCATCATTCACCTGCAAACTTATCAACTAATCAATGAAACCTTGAAGACGCCCATCTTATGAGGTCTGGGAGCAGTTGCCCCCTCCCTGTGAAGAAGATAATTGTCCAAGTCTATTTTTGTATCGTTGGTATTTTAATACCTTTTTTTTTTTTTCAAACTGAGACAGACAATCATGGAGATCTTTTTGCTGCCCTTCCTGACTATTTTTATTGTTTCCATATTTAATGTCTTTGTCAATGCTATTTATTTATGACTGAGAATTAGCAGAAAGCTTACTGCTGGCAAACTGGGACCCAAATTTTGAGGGTTTTTCTTTTTCTGTACTATACAGACTGCTTGTATAATGTTCTTTCTTGGGACAAATCACAAGATCAAGCTCTCTTAGAACATTTAAAATTGCTGATTTGGAAAAAATCAATGTCCACTCACTCAACTTTTCAAGAAAGCACCTGCATTGTAATGCGAGGCAGGAGAAAGGGAAAAATCAAGCAACAGGGAATGAGGGTCTTAAGTGAGCTGAGGAGGAATTAATTTTAATTTAGAGGAGAATTTGCTTTTCTCAAGTTTCCCAGGGAAAACACCTTCACCTTTATCACCTCCAAAGTACATAAGGGGGGAAAAAGGCAGGTCAATTTGAGTTTGGAAAAGATAAATCTATTTCTTCTCTGAGTCGCGTTCTGCATTATGCATGTGCGTAAAAGTGAGGTTTGCTTTGATCCTGACTATTAAAAGTTTATTTTTAAACTCAGACTGGGCAGGAATCCAGTGATGCTCTTACCCCCTGCAGAACATCCTGGTTTCAGGTCCCCAGCCTGGCAGAATGCAACTAAGCAGCAGGAAATAGTTGAAAAGTGTGGCCACTTGATGGGTGCTGAGGGTTTTTTTTTTTCGCCTTCTTCCCCTCCATTTTTGAAATTCAAATTGAATGCAATTTTCAGCTCATTTGAGCCAGAATATACTGTGGCTGAGCTTCAGTGGCTCTTAAATTCAAACTCACAGGAGAAAACAGATATCATCTGTCACAGAGGGTGGGAGAGAGGACACTCCTGCATTTTATTCATGGGAGACATGGCTCTGGTAACTAATTCAAACCCTTCTGACTAATCGACTCATCATTCACCTGCAAACTTATCAACTAATCAATGAAACCTTGAAGACGCCCATCTTATGAGGTCTGGGAGCAGTTGCCCCCTCCCTGTGAAGAAGATAATTGTCCAAGTCTATTTTTGTATCGTTGGTATTTTAATACCTTTTTTTTTTTTTCAAACTGAGACAGACAATCATGGAGATCTTTTTGCTGCCCTTCCTGACTATTTTTATTGTTTCCATATTTAATGTCTTTGTCAATGCTATTTATTTATGACTGAGAATTAGCAGAAAGCTTACTGCTGGCAAACTGGGACCCAAATTTTGAGGGTTTTTCTTTTTCTGTACTATACAGACTGCTTGTATAATGTTCTTTCTTGGGACAAATCTAAGTATCAGGGAAAAGAATTCACTATCTACAGGGTAGTTCTTTTTTTTAATGTTTATTTTACTTTTTACTTTTACAGAATTTTGTTGCTAACTGATATGTATGATCCCATATTAGTCATGTGTATATCCCCTCGTCTACAAGGTGGTTTTTTTAGGATGGTTTGAGAATGCCTTTCATGAAGCTTCCATGGGTATATACCCAGGGAATCCATGTGGACTGGGCCACATGATAATCTGAGATCTCTCCTTCAGGAAAGGATGCAGTCCTGGTTCTAAAAGGCAGTTTTATGCCTTACCACTGGTGCTTACCTTTGCCTTTTTTAGTGTCAGCCAAAATTGAGCAAGAGAAGGCCATTGACTTTCTCTTACTTTTATCATTATTGTTGTTGTTGAGGTTTGTGAGAGACAAGTTAATTATGGTGTTAGTTCAAAGTAAGTAGGGGTAAAACAATTTGATCTGTAAATACTATCATTTCTACTGAAGGTAGTTCATAGCCATCACACTTGGAGTTTAAAAATGCTTTGGGGTAAGTGCATGATCGGGCCACGTGTTTTTATACTCACACCTGCATACAAGCACATATGTGGGTGTGTTTATCAGTCCCCAAGCTTTCCATGGATGTGATAGCAGAAATTTCTGGTCATTTTTACATTAGTAAAAACATCAACCACTTACTTTGTTAGTAGTAATGTGCTTATGCTTTAGGTTTCTGATAGAAGACATTTCACTTCTATCAGAAAGACATTTCATTTCTATAAGAAAGAATATTTTTCAGGAACCTTTTTTCCCCGACTCATCATTCACCTGCAAACTTATCAACTAATCAATGAAACCTTGAAGACGCCCATCTTATGAGGTCTGGGAGCAGTTGCCCCCTCCCTGTGAAGAAGATAATTGTCCAAGTCTATTTTTGTATCGTTGGTATTTTAATACCTTTTTTTTTTTTTCAAACTGAGACAGACAATCATGGAGATCTTTTTGCTGCCCTTCCTGACTATTTTTATTGTTTCCATATTTAATGTCTTTGTCAATGCTATTTATTTATGACTGAGAATTAGCAGAAAGCTTACTGCTGGCAAACTGGGACCCAAATTTTGAGGGTTTTTCTTTTTCTGTACTATACAGACTGCTTGTATAATGTTCTTTCTTGGGACAAATCTAAGTATCAGGGAAAAGAATTCACTATCTACAGGGTAGTTCTTTTTTTTAATGTTTATTTTACTTTTTACTTTTACAGAATTTTGTTGCTAACTGATATGTATGATCCCATATTAGTCATGTGTATATCCCCTCGTCTACAAGGTGGTTTTTTTAGGATGGTTTGAGAATGCCTTTCATGAAGCTTCCATGGGTATATACCCAGGGAATCCATGTGGACTGGGCCACATGATAATCTGAGATCTCTCCTTCAGGAAAGGATGCAGTCCTGGTTCTAAAAGGCAGTTTTATGCCTTACCACTGGTGCTTACCTTTGCCTTTTTTAGTGTCAGCCAAAATTGAGCAAGAGAAGGCCATTGACTTTCTCTTACTTTTATCATTATTGTTGTTGTTGAGGTTTGTGAGAGACAAGTTAATTATGGTGTTAGTTCAAAGTAAGTAGGGGTAAAACAATTTGATCTGTAAATACTATCATTTCTACTGAAGGTAGTTCATAGCCATCACACTTGGAGTTTAAAAATGCTTTGGGGTAAGTGCATGATCGGGCCACGTGTTTTTATACTCACACCTGCATACAAGCACATATGTGGGTGTGTTTATCAGTCCCCAAGCTTTCCATGGATGTGATAGCAGAAATTTCTGGTCATTTTTACATTAGTAAAAACATCAACCACTTACTTTGTTAGTAGTAATGTGCTTATGCTTTAGGTTTCTGATAGAAGACATTTCACTTCTATCAGAAAGACATTTCATTTCTATAAGAAAGAATATCCTGATTTGTAATGTGTTTTCTCGCGATTATACCGAACTACAACTGCTAGGATTGTACTATTATTTCTTTCTATAAAAAACCAAAACATTATCTTGACAGATAGCTGACTTTTAAATTAGTTCATAGAATTCATTTTTCTTCTAAAATAGCTCATCTCTTTAATTTACAAGTAATTACAAGAGTGCTTACTGTGTGCCAGGCGTTGGTTGAGCTAAGATTTGCAAATACACAATAGAGATTCTCTAGCTAAGTGAGATAGAGATTGGAGGTGAAATTTTAACATCCACTGGCTGGGAGAGGAGAGGCTTGTAAAAGCACCCAGGTTCTGAAATGGTTTCTCAAAGATTCAGTCTCCTCTTATTCTTTAGTTGATAATCACTGGTGTAAAACAAATATGTTCAAATTTGGAGGTGGGAGAAAGGAGGATATACAAAATAGTAAAAAATAATAATAATCATAATAAAATATGCATGATGGGGTTCTAAATATGATATTCCTTAAAATCCAGCATTGTGCAAAGGAGGACTAGATGGATGTTGTCATCCTGCATTCTAGAATGAGGAGCCCAGGGATCAGTGGAGGAGGCAAGGAGAGCCAATTCAAGAGAAAGTCAAAGCTGGACTCAGTGGGAGGATGCTTGGGGTGCGTGTGGGTGGTTCTCCATGGTGCGATGGAGCCCTCTCAACCCAAGAGAGCCTTGCAGTAGATTTCTAGGAATTTTGTGAGCCAGCTTTCATGAAATATTATGAAAAATTAAGCTATATAGACTTAAAGTATTGTCCAAATTGAATCACTTTGCGTGTGAATGGGGTTGAGGGGCTCTTTGAATTGGCCCAGAAGTTCATTTCAGTTTCCCATAATATGTTACAGAGAAACTCAAGTGAACTTTTTTGGCCAACCCATTATTTCAGCTAGAAATAGCCCACTCCACAGTGACATGTGGTCAAGCTAGGCTTTCAGATGTTCAAAATTGGTAGATTTCTAAGGGCTCATGATAGCTGGAAAGAAATCTCTTTAACCAGCATTTATAGAGCATCTCCACAAGGACTGCTAAAGGCTGAGGACAGGGACATATGGCAGAGTTAGAGCATTTTGTGAAGGGGGAAAAGACAGAAGCATAATAATTTTTTGCCATGCACCCCTAGAAACCCCTCTTCAGAGTTTATTAATAATTTTTGTACAAATTCCAACGTTTATAGAAATGCTGGTCTAACTAGTCTCATTTTCAACTCAACCATGCCCCATATAGGTCTGAAGTTTATTTAACATATGCACTCTTTCATAAGTATGTATATATTAAAGTACCCCCTTATATGGATATATCATAACATTAGTGACCATTCTGTTCATGAGACAGTCTCTTCATTTGACCTGCTGATTGTTTCCCATAATACTGTGTTTTTTTTTTTTTATTTTGTGATCTTATTTCTATAGGGATTGCTAAGGCAAAGCATATCTGTACTTTCAATGTTATAAGAAACTGTCAGTGGAGTATTAAAAAGTTACATAAATTATACATATAAAACTTATGTCATAAAAAGTCAATACAATATGTATCTAAAGCACAGACTTTTAAGGCAGATATATGGGGAACTCAAGGAACTGTGCTGTAAACCAGACATGGAGTTGCTCCAGGTAAGGACTGTAGACAGGAGAGTCATGGTGTTATGGGGGATAACATCCGCCTCTTCTTTGTCTTCCATCATGTGTTGGAAATCATGCTTTCTGTTGCTGTGGTGAGAGTTTTATCTGAACATGTAATGCAAATGACCAAGGGCCCTCTCAACCCAAGAGAGCCTTGCAGTAGATTTCTAGGAATTTTGTGAGCCAGCTTTCATGAAATATTATGAAAAATTAAGCTATATAGACTTAAAGTATTGTCCAAATTGAATCACTTTGCGTGTGAATGGGGTTGAGGGGCTCTTTGAATTGGCCCAGAAGTTCATTTCAGTTTCCCATAATATGTTACAGAGAAACTCAAGTGAACTTTTTTGGCCAACCCATTATTTCAGCTAGAAATAGCCCACTCCACAGTGACATGTGGTCAAGCTAGGCTTTCAGATGTTCAAAATTGGTAGATTTCTAAGGGCTCATGATAGCTGGAAAGAAATCTCTTTAACCAGCATTTATAGAGCATCTCCACAAGGACTGCTAAAGGCTGAGGACAGGGACATATGGCAGAGTTAGAGCATTTTGTGAAGGGGGAAAAGACAGAAGCATAATAATTTTTTGCCATGCACCCCTAGAAACCCCTCTTCAGAGTTTATTAATAATTTTTGTACAAATTCCAACGTTTATAGAAATGCTGGTCTAACTAGTCTCATTTTCAACTCAACCATGCCCCATATAGGTCTGAAGTTTATTTAACATATGCACTCTTTCATAAGTATGTATATATTAAAGTACCCCCTTATATGGATATATCATAACATTAGTGACCATTCTGTTCATGAGACAGTCTCTTCATTTGACCTGCTGATTGTTTCCCATAATACTGTGTTTTTTTTTTTTTATTTTGTGATCTTATTTCTATAGGGATTGCTAAGGCAAAGCATATCTGTACTTTCAATGTTATAAGAAACTGTCAGTGGAGTATTAAAAAGTTACATAAATTATACATATAAAACTTATGTCATAAAAAGTCAATACAATATGTATCTAAAGCACAGACTTTTAAGGCAGATATATGGGGAACTCAAGGAACTGTGCTGTAAACCAGACATGGAGTTGCTCCAGGTAAGGACTGTAGACAGGAGAGTCATGGTGTTATGGGGGATAACATCCGCCTCTTCTTTGTCTTCCATCATGTGTTGGAAATCATGCTTTCTGTTGCTGTGGTGAGAGTTTTATCTGAACATGTAATGCAAATGACCAAGGGCCATTTTTGCTATATAGAAGAATTGCAAAACTTCATGGAAAAGAAGGTAAAAGAAATCCCAGAGAATCATTCTTGAATTCTCCTAATATACATTCAATTACTGAACAACTGCCACCAAGAAGATTGTTTACAAATATACAGATTTATATCTGGACTAGGAAATTGTTGAAAAATCTCTTTACTTTCCTCTTCTATTTTCTCTACATAATGTTTCCTCATAGTACATAAAGTGAAACACCTTCTGGTATTTGTCCTGGTTCGTCTTTCTCCATGCCATCACATAGCCCTAGGGTGACAATGAATTAATCAGTTCATGTATTCCCATAGATTTCATCCATGATTGTTATATACTATTTGTCTTTCAACATTAAAAAATTTGGTATGTTCATTAAAGACAAAAAAACTTATGTCATGCTATAAACCAATATAAACCTTGTATCAATGAACACATCTACCAGCATTGTATGCCTAATCCATTTCCCAGTTAGCCACGGTTATATGAGGCTTTCAACTTTTTTAACCAATTTACTGTTGGGAAGTGGTGTCTTAGAGTCATTTCAACTTACATTTTAAAATTTATTGAATGAATCTGAGTATCGGTTACCAATTTTATTGGTCATTTGTATCTTTTTTAGGGAATTTGCATTTTCATATTCTCTTGGCAATTATACTTTGTGCTGAAATCATCATCATTTTCCTTATTTGTTGTCACTTTTTTTCACACTATAATGTTAATCCCCTTTTCTCTTAAATGTGTAATAGAAATCTCCCTGTTTTATTTTGCCTTTTAATTTTGCTTCTATTTAATTTTGCTTCTATTTCATCTCCCTGGAGAAGGGCATGGCAACCCACTCCAGTATTCTTGCCTGTTGAATCTCCATGGAAAACGGAACCTGGCAGGCTGCAGTCCATGGGGTCGCTAAGAGTTGGACACGACTGAGTGACTAAGCACATAGTTCATCCAGGAGTAGTCAAATATGTTCATTACATTTTTTGTGGTTTCATGTATTTTCATCTAACTTAGATTGAATCCCGTGCCAGGAGAAAGAAAAACAATCTTTATTTTATCCTTAGCCTTAAAACAAAACAAAACAAAACAAAAAAAAACACTTTTTTTATTTTGTATTGGGTTAACAATGTTGGATGGTTTCAGGTAAATATCAGAGGGACTCAGTCATACATATACATGTACCCATTATCCCCCAAACTCCCCTCCCAACCAGGCTTGCTATACCACATTGAGCATAGCTCCCTGTGGTGTACAGTAGGTCCTTGTTGGTTACCTGTTTTAAAGACAGCAGTATGTACATGTCCATCCCAACCTGCCTAACTATTCCTTCCCTCCATCCTTCCTCTGAGCCCTATCTTCATAGACAAGTTGGGAAGATAGCTGCAGAGAATGGGCATTTCCACGTGTTTCAGTTGGTATTCTGAGGGATACCCGAGTGCCATGGGTCCCCAGAGGCAGACTCTTAGGACATTCAGCAGAGAGGAGGGAGGGGTGTCTGGTCTTCCTGAGGGGTTGACATCTGAACTGAACCCTTTAAGGCAGAGGCAGCAGAGGAAGGACAGGTGTCCAGCTAAGGGAAATGGCAAGTCAAAGAGACTCGAAAACTTTGAAAAGTCTAGAAGCTGTACAGAGATGAAAGAAAGGGTCCCTCGTGGTTTCAGGAAAATGTTTTTTCTTAATTCTTTAAAATTCTCCCATGCACAAAAAAACAGTTAGCACTTTTTTGAGAAAAAGGAATTTTAAGATGAAGGAAACTCTAAAAATGGGATTAAACAAAGTAAATAATAAATCAATAATGGGCTTCCCCTGGTGGTCCAGTGGATAAGGACACCGCCTTGCAGTGCAAGGGGCGCTGGTTCGATCCCTGGCCGGGGAAGATCCCACGTGCCGCGGAGCGGCTGGACTGATGTGTCCAATCAGTGAGCCGGAGCTCTGCAGCGCATGCGCCCAGAGCCGGCGCTCTGCAACAACAGACACCACAGCGATGGGAGGCCCACAGGAGCCAAAGAACAAAGACGGATGAAAACAGAGAAATGAAAGACCAATAGACGTGGCCCGCCCACTCCCCTCCCTCCCCAACCCGACCCCCGCCCAAAATAAATAAATAAATTAAGAAAAAATAAATAAATCAATCAATAAAGATAAAAAGCCCCTCCTCTCAAAAGTATTAGGGATTGGACATGGGGAAAGAGGGATACTTGTCTGAAGATGACAAGGACTGGACATTTCATTTTTAATTTCTGGATGCTTCACTTAGGGAATGGCTGGTGACAAGTATCTCCTAATTGAACTTGACCGTCAACCTCTCAGCTTTTCCGACCTCATGGAGGGCCTCTCTGGAATACCATCCTATTATCTGTAACAAGGTCCTTCCTGACTCACTGGACAGATGAAACCTATGCAGTAATATCGCATCATACACTTCTAGTTCCATTACACTGTCATGTTCTTCTCCTCTTCACTTTATACAGCATAAACCCATTTTACAATATGTACAGATATCAAATCATTATGTTGTACACCTGGAATTCATATAATGTTCCATCATCAAGGATATCATCAGAAAAGGAAAGTCTAACTACTCATGTGCTCCACCCACATGCTTCACGTTTGCAGCTCCTTCTACTAGGACACCCACTGTCAGTCACTAGGGCTTCCCTGGGGCCTCAGATGGTATAGCATCTGCCTGCAATGAGGGAGACCCGGGTTCCATCACTGGGTTGGTTAGGGAAAGGCTACGTACTCCAGGATTCTTGCTTGGAGCATTCCACGGGCTCACAAAGAGTTGGACATGATTGAGTAATTTTCACAGCACAGCCGTCAGTTCTTGTCAGGCTTCCTGAGATCCCTTCAAGGCTCAGTATAACTTCATTTCTTTCCTGCAGCTGTCCCTGACCTCCTCAGCTGCTAAGAGCCCCAGATGTTGAAAACTATGCTGATAGGATGATGTAAGACTCATCCTACAACAGCTAAGTGTCGTGATACAGTCCTCCATGTTCCTAATAGGTGAAAATTTCCAGAAGGCAGGAACCATGTCTTACCCTTCTTGGCAGTTCTCAGGCCATTCACATGGTGAAGTTCCATCCTCCATTTTAAAAAAGGCTAGATCAAGCCTACCCATAGAAACACACCTATGGACCACGAAGGCAAGGACAGGTGAGGGGTGAGGGTGCCTATGGAATAAATAGAATATAAGTCATTTCCTAAAGATAGGGGTTAGGAGCTTGAGGAGAGAGTAATTTAAAATAAACCTCAGAAGGAAGTGAGCCGAGGAGTGCACAGAGGATGAGTAAATGAATTAGCTCGTATTCTTGGTGGACAGCCAAGTTGAAGTTAGACAGAATGAATGGATAATGAGCCACATTCATGTCTTCCTTCACCTCTGGTCACCAAAGAATGATGGGGATAACAGAAAAAGCCTAATGATATCTAAAGCAGAAAGAAAAGGGTGAGCAGAGAGTTGAATGAGGCAGTAGACAAAGAAGGATGCTTGCTAAATGGGAGAAGTGAGTCAGAGAGGTTCTTGAGATGTGAGTCAGAAAGGAAGATTACATAATAAACTTGGCAGTGTGTCTATGAGTGAGGACAGTGGTGAGAATGTGAATCCTGGTCTTTGAGGGGAAATATGTCCCGGGAAACCATGTGGTGCCTTATAATCTGAGTGAGGTCAGGCTGATATGTGTGGGTCAGGAAGTGTCGAGGAGGGTTTTCGGGTACAGGAATCAGACCCAGTTTCTCTGAGGACATTGGTAGGATGAGGGCATAACAGATGAGGCTGGGAAAGAGATCACAGATTTAACACCTTCACAACTGAATAGCATCCTCAGTTGGGAAGAGAGGTCTGTGTAATCTTGTTGTCTTTAGAAAACATGCTTGAAATGCATCATGTTTATCTCTCAGGACATCCGCTGAGAATGCCAGTGGTCCACTCTCTGCCTGCCCCTCTGTTCTTTCTCTAAGCTCCAGCCAAGCCAATCTCCTTTCTGTCTCTGAAGTCTTCTATTGTTTCTCATTCACACCTACAGCTCTCTTGGTCTGAAAGTCTTTTCTGCTTTTGCCTAATTCCTATAAAACTCTAGTGTGCGTGCACATATGTATGCTAAGTTGCTTCAGTTGTGTCCGACTCTGTGTGACCCTATGGACTGTAGCCTACCAGGCTCCTCTGTCCATGGGATTCTCCAGGCAAGAATACTGGAGTGTATTGCCATGCTTTTCTCCAGGGGCTTTTCCCAAACCAGGATTGGATCCATGTTCCCTCTATCTCCTGCACTAGGCAGGCGGGTTCTTTCCCGCTGGTGCTACCTGAGAGCTGCATAAAACCCTATGTCTCAAATTAAAAACATTCTTAAAGCATCCTCCCTCCCCTCAACCCCACACACTAGGTAGTGACTTCTTGACATGCTTCCAAGCATTTCTTTCCTGTTTCTTAACATTTGTGGGACAAGTTGTTCCTTCTTGACTGTCTGTTTGCTCTTCTAGATTGTGAGTTCTTGTCAGTCTCGCCTTCTATGGCTGTGTCAGCCACAGGGTAGGTGCCCAGTAAACATCTCTTAAGTGAGTGAAGGAAGGAAGAAATATACATTTAAGTGATATGTTTTCACCATCAATTGTGGATTGAGTATAATCAAGTCTGATTCCAGTGTGAGTTAACATTCCCTTGCAGGTTTGAGAGAGCAGACCTAAGGTTTTTTTAGTATCTTAAACATTTCTAAGTGTACACTTCAGTGACATGAAGTCCATTCACATTGTTGTGTAGTCATCATCACCTCCATGCACCCCTAGAACTTTTCATTATTTCAAACTCTGTATTCATCAAGCAATAATTCCCCATACCCACCTCCTTGCAGTCCATAGCATTCACCATTCTACTTTCTGACCCTATGAATTTGGTTACTCTAATATTCCTATAAGTGGAATGTTTATCTCTTCAAAAAAGCATCCTCAGTTGGGAAGAGAGGTCTGTGTAATCTTGTTGTCTTTAGAAAACATGCTTGAAATGCATCATGTTTATCTCTCAGGACATCCGCTGAGAATGCCAGTGGTCCACTCTCTGCCTGCCCCTCTGTTCTTTCTCTAAGCTCCAGCCAAGCCAATCTCCTTTCTGTCTCTGAAGTCTTCTATTGTTTCTCATTCACACCTACAGCTCTCTTGGTCTGAAAGTCTTTTCTGCTTTTGCCTAATTCCTATAAAACTCTAGTGTGCGTGCACATATGTATGCTAAGTTGCTTCAGTTGTGTCCGACTCTGTGTGACCCTATGGACTGTAGCCTACCAGGCTCCTCTGTCCATGGGATTCTCCAGGCAAGAATACTGGAGTGTATTGCCATGCTTTTCTCCAGGGGCTTTTCCCAAACCAGGATTGGATCCATGTTCCCTCTATCTCCTGCACTAGGCAGGCGGGTTCTTTCCCGCTGGTGCTACCTGAGAGCTGCATAAAACCCTATGTCTCAAATTAAAAACATTCTTAAAGCATCCTCCCTCCCCTCAACCCCACACACTAGGTAGTGACTTCTTGACATGCTTCCAAGCATTTCTTTCCTGTTTCTTAACATTTGTGGGACAAGTTGTTCCTTCTTGACTGTCTGTTTGCTCTTCTAGATTGTGAGTTCTTGTCAGTCTCGCCTTCTATGGCTGTGTCAGCCACAGGGTAGGTGCCCAGTAAACATCTCTTAAGTGAGTGAAGGAAGGAAGAAATATACATTTAAGTGATATGTTTTCACCATCAATTGTGGATTGAGTATAATCAAGTCTGATTCCAGTGTGAGTTAACATTCCCTTGCAGGTTTGAGAGAGCAGACCTAAGGTTTTTTTAGTATCTTAAACATTTCTAAGTGTACACTTCAGTGACATGAAGTCCATTCACATTGTTGTGTAGTCATCATCACCTCCATGCACCCCTAGAACTTTTCATTATTTCAAACTCTGTATTCATCAAGCAATAATTCCCCATACCCACCTCCTTGCAGTCCATAGCATTCACCATTCTACTTTCTGACCCTATGAATTTGGTTACTCTAATATCTCCTATAAGTGGAATCCTATAACATTGCCTGATTTATTTCATTCAGCATAATGTTTTCAAAGTTCATCCATGTTGTAGCATGTATCAGAATCTTACCCCATTTGAAGACTTAGTAACATTTCATTGTATGTCTGTGCCATATTTTATTTTTCCATTCATTCACTGATAGACACGTGGGTTGTTTTCACAGGAGCACAGTGTTTTAAATCTTGAGATGCAATCTCAATCATGTAATCTAGTTGCCTGAAGGATGGTCAGTAGTGTATGGTATAGAGGGTTCAAGCAGAGGAGGAAGGATAGGTGAAAGAACTGTGATGTGCGTGGCAGAGCAAACAAAAATATCCAAGAACATGGAGATTTGAGAGAAGAAAAGTTTCAGTGGAACCATAGCAGCTTTGATAGGAAGAAGGTGATGAAGATGGCTGCCATAGATTTCAAATGAGAGTAAATTTTGAGAAATAGGTTTGAGAAAGACTCATGTTTCCCTTTCCCTTGTTATTGAGACGAAAGACTGGAATGAGTGCAAAGGGGCAGAAAAGTATGAGACTGCCTTTGAAAGGAGAAATTCAGTGAAAGAGGTGAACAAAAGATGGAGGATAAAGAGGGGTGTGGGCGCAGTGTGATGCCTTTCCACAGGGCACAGGGAAACAAATCATATCTAAATTCCAAGCCACTCAACAATCTTCACGAAGGAAGGAGATCAATGAATATACTGATACTCTGAAGACAGCAAATCCACAGCCACCCTCAGTCACCAGTCCCTCGTGTTCAACCCAACTAGCTTAGAAATCTTTTCTTGACTTCTCAGTCACTGGAGAAGAATTATTCATACTCATTCCATCAAAATCTCTCACATGCCTAAATTCTTTCTCAGTTCAAGATCAGAACTGGATTAAACTCTTTTCCCTTAACAACTTCTTAGTTACCGTTTTCTAAGCCTTTAATGCCCTTTGAATTGTCTGCTCTGAGTTCTCTTGGGTTAAAGTACAGTCAACCCTCTGTATCCACAGGTTTTGCATCTGCATATTCAGCCAACTGCAGATAAAAATGTTCCCCCAAATCCAAAGTTCCAAAAAAGCGAAACTTGAACTTGCTGCACAAAGGCAAGCTATTTAAATAGCATTCACTGTGTATTTCTCTGTAAGTGCAACTATTTACATAGTGTTTACATTGATTTAGGCATTATAAGTAATCTAGAGTCTCAAAGAGTCCGACACTACCAAAGCGACTTAGCACAACCCCCTGCAGATACCAAGGGGCAACTCTACACCAGGGGAAATAGCTAGGTTTTTCTTGCATCCTGTTTGAAACTAGTGTTCTCCTCAATTATCTGGTGGGTCCACGTGATGGTCCACCGAAAGGGTGCCATATTTCTGAAAGTAGCCTGATGAGAAGGGCCCTATTACATGCCATGCCCATCAGGCTCAACGTCTCAGCCTAGAGGCCGAGCAGGGAACTCTCCAAGATGTTGCAGTCTCTGAGACTGTTACCTTTCTGGAAGTGTTATTTTTTTTCTTTCTGTGTCAGAAGTCTAGTTCATTGGTCCATTTCAAGTTGCCTCTGATCTTGAATGGCGGCTTCTCAGCCCCTTGAATCTATCCTTGGGGAGGTTCTCACTGGTCACTTTGCAGAGGCCCCTTAGGCCAGGAAAACCTCCCTCACTTTGTTTCTGTTTAACCCTTGCCCTTCAGGGGGGTGAGGGGCCGCCTCCCTTGTAGTCTGTTATTACTTGCAGGTGATTAGCAGGTGGCTTCTGAGCGGGAAGGAACATTGCCGCAGGCACTGCGCTCCCATAGGCACTTGCCATTTTGCTACAAAAGAGAAAAATCGAACCTTTGAAGAGTATATATACACTATTCATGTCCTTAGAAAGAGAGGAATGTCTATAAAATTTCAGAAACAGTATTAGATTTTACTCGGTTATCAGAGGGCAGAGCTATTGGGTTATGGCTCAGACTGCTTTCAGAATTCAAAAGAAGCAGTTGCCATAGCTGAGCGTCCAGTCTTTTAGTAAAAGCTTATTTGAGAGTCTCTCTCTAGATGCTAGTCCCCACAACAAGTTGTACTCCAGTAAGACAGAGTGTCCATGAAATACGGTAACGGGGGCTGTGCTGAGCTGTTCTTTTTGCAGAGGGAGTTAGCTTCATGACAGCATGCTGGATTTACAGCTCATTTGACCAGATGAAAGCCTGCCTCTACCTCAGTCCTCCAGGCTTTTTTGTCACCTACACTGCTACCTTCAGATCACCCAGGGGACATATTATATGCTTCTTTCAACATCTTGAGCTTCTGTCCCCAGCCTTAAGTAAAACACTATATATCCCATCCCCGCCCCAAGATTTCTAAACTGTTGCTGCCAGGACAATGTCTCACTCAGACACTCCCTGAATCCATCAATAGTAAATAACCAATTCATCTTTCCAAGTCTGAAATAGCTACTTTCTCTCCTATTTTGTTGAAGAATCAAATTTAAAGCCCAGCAGAACCCCCTTACTTCCTCTGCCACATTAACATGACCACACCATTCGATATTGGATTCAGGTGTATTAAAGCCACAAGAACAAGTGTGGAGTGATTTTTCTTTTTTTCCCCTATGGGGCTTACCTAGTGGCTCAGTGGTAAAGAATCCACCTGCGAGTGCAGGCAACTCAGGTTCAGTCCCTGGGTCAGGAAGATCACCTGGAGAAGGAAATGGCAACTCACTCCAGTATTCTTGCCTGAAGATTCCCCTGGACAGAAAAGCTTTGCCAGACTACAAAAAGCCAACGTACACACACACACACACACACCTCCTCAGTATTTCTGGGAGGGAGCCTGGTTGTGAAGCAGCTGATTGTGCAGCAGAATAGGCCAAAGAACAAGTCCTCAGCCTCCTCAGGTTCTTTCCTTCTGGATTTCATTCTCTGTTGTTTAGTCACTAAGTTGTGTCCAATTCTTTGTGACCCCATGGGCTGTAGCTCACCTGGCTTATCTGTCCATAGAATTCTCCAGGCAAGAATACTGGGGTGGGTTGCCATTTCCTCCTCCAGGGGATCTTCCCAACCCAGGGATCCAACCTGCTTCTCCTACTTGGCCAGTGCTTTCTTTACCACTGAACCATCTTGGATTCTCGTGGGTTGTGTCTTGCATCTGGCCAAGTCCATCTGCACTGGTGTTTCCCCAGTGTGCCCAGACCTGCTGAAGCAGAGTGTCCAGGACAAGAGGCTGGCTTTCTGTGTTTTAACAAGTGCCCAAGGTGCTTCTTTGGGTCTGGCCAGGTTGGAAAACACTGGCCCATTCATTCCTGCTTCTGACTGGCAGAGGTGTGCCGGATCTTGGAGTTGTCTGGGGGAGCTGGGAGTTGTTTGTGTGGTTTCTGGACCTTGCTTGACTCAGATTATTTTGTCCTGAGGAGATCATGGACACGAAAAAACAGGGTCATTTGAAAGGAACCAGGAAGAGAAGGGAGCCTTTTAAAAAAAAAAAAAAAAAAACTGAAGGGTGTGTGCTCTTTTATTTGAGAATAACCTTAGGAGGTATAAAGTTGAAATACTCCCCAGGGCTACTGCTGCTGTATTGCTTGTCTCAACATGTTTTATATGACAACAGTGATAAAGGATGTTTCACCATCCTGTTTAAGTCACAAAACCAAGTGGATTCTTTGCTTCCCTGCATGAGAACGGCATGTGGATTCCGAAAGTGGAGCCTTTTTTGTCCTCTGGACCACACCATTCGATATTGGATTCAGGTGTATTAAAGCCACAAGAACAAGTGTGGAGTGATTTTTCTTTTCCCTATGGGGCTTACCTAGTGGCTCAGTGGTAAAGAATCCACCTGCGAGTGCAGGCAACTCAGGTTCAGTCCCTGGGTCAGGAAGATCACCTGGAGAAGGAAATGGCAACTCACTCCAGTATTCTTGCCTGAAGATTCCCTGGACAGAAAAGCTTTGCCAGACTACAAAAAGCCAACGTACACACACACACACACACACCTCCTCAGTATTTCTGGGAGGGAGCCTGGTTGTGAAGCAGCTGATTGTGCAGCAGAATAGGCCAAAGAACAAGTCCTCAGCCTCCTCAGGTTCTTTCCTTCTGGATTTCATTCTCTGTTGTTTAGTCACTAAGTTGTGTCCAATTCTTTGTGACCCCATGGGCTGTAGCTCACCTGGCTTATCTGTCCATAGAATTCTCCAGGCAAGAATACTGGGGTGGGTTGCCATTTCCTCCTCCAGGGGATCTTCCCAACCCAGGGATCCAACCTGCTTCTCCTACTTGGCCAGTGCTTTCTTTACCACTGAACCATCTTGGATTCTCGTGGGTTGTGTCTTGCATCTGGCCAAGTCCATCTGCACTGGTGTTTCCCCAGTGTGCCCAGACCTGCTGAAGCAGAGTGTCCAGGACAAGAGGCTGGCTTTCTGTGTTTTAACAAGTGCCCAAGGTGCTTCTTTGGGTCTGGCCAGGTTGGAAAACACTGGCCCATTCATTCCTGCTTCTGACTGGCAGAGGTGTGCCGGATCTTGGAGTTGTCTGGGGGAGCTGGGAGTTGTTTGTGTGGTTTCTGGACCTTGCTTGACTCAGATTATTTTGTCCTGAGGAGATCATGGACACTGAACAACAGGCTCATTTTGAAGGAACCAGGAAGAGAAGGGAGCCTGTTTAAAAAAAAAAAAAAAAAACTGAAGGGTGTGTGCTCTTTTATTTGAGAATAACCTTAGGAGGTATAAAGTTGAAATACTCCCCAGGGCTACTGCTGCTGTATTGCTTGTCTCAACATGTTTTATATGACAACAGTGATAAAGGATGTTTCACCATCCTGTTTAAGTCACAAAACCAAGTGGATTCTTTGCTTCCCTGCATGAGAACGGCATGTGGTTCCTATTCCCTGATAAAGTGGCTTAGAAGAGTGACCTGTGGTGATGACCTGGAAATCTTCTTGAGTATAATCCTCTAGATAGTGGTAGATGACAGAGAAGAAAATCAGGAAGTCTTGGGGTGTGCTGCAAAAAGCTGCTGAATGTAAATATATATATAGGAAAACAGTGGGTTTTTATTACCTAGTGAATAAGGCAAGCCTGGGTCTGAGGAACAGTTGAAAAGAGTGTCTTGGGCACATAATTGAGTTTTAGATTTTCTCACCTCGCCGGATGTTGCTCTGAAGTTTGTCCATGTCACACTTCTGCTCTGCCATCAGTAAACCCAAGCAGGGGCTGCAGCCCACATCAACAACCACCAAAAAACCAAGCCACTGGCCTTTAGTGTATTTGTAACAATCTTTGGATTACCATGGCAACAATAGTTGCAATTATGGAGAGCCCAAATAATAACTTGTCTGTCAGATGTGGCTCGCTTCTCCCTGTGGACAGAACTCTGATTGGAGAGAAGGTTTGTGGGCAGATTTTCTTTCTGGGCTGAGTTTTATCATCTGTTCTAACAGACAGCTCTTCTGCTCATGGAATGAACCAGAGGAAGCTGAAGTCCTGGCTGAGAGGCCTGCTGGATGGAGGCCCTCGTGGAGATGAACTGGACGTTTTGGTCCCAGAGGCAGGCCAACTGGCTCACCCCTTGTGAACTGAAGAACCAGACCCGCCATTGCTCTTAAAGCTCCCCCATGAGATCCATGCATGAGAGACATGCATGAGGTGTGGTGTTGTAAACATCTGTGGGGGCCTTCCGCAGAAAGGAAGGCAGCGGGATTGCCCCCGGCTGAACCGGGAGATCTCAGAGAGAGGCGAGTCTGCTGCCCGCTCCCCAGCCCCCCCGGCGAATGCAGGGGACAATCAGACGCGGCAGGGGTTTCATCAAAGCAGTTCCGTTTTATTAGTGCAGACTCACAACTTTTATAGGCAAGTGAAGGGGGGTTTGCATGGGAATTCCTATAGATTACATCAATCAAGCTAAAGGTCAAGCAATCATCCACGAGCGCGGAAACCAGGGGAACCAATCAGAAATTTTGATCATCACTTAACAATTTAGATCACGCCCTCGTCCCTTCCTGTAGGCGCCATCTTAGCTCCAAACTGAAACATGTGCTTAAGCTTACTTAAACAATGTGCTTAAGCTTCCTTTCACACCCACATTCCTTCCTGTAGGCGCCATCTTAGCTCCAAACTGAAACATGTGCTTAAGCTTCCTTATGCTTGCAACGGTCCTCTTTCAATTCAGAGCCCCACAAACATCCTTGACAACATTCAGGGTTATGCTGTGAGGGCAAACAAGTCATTCTTGCAGTAGTAGTAGAGGCAATATACAAATCACATCAGCTCTCCAATCAGCTGTGGAGGGAAAATTGTGAGAGAGCAGCTCACCCTAGGCATGGGTCCCCTGCCCTTTGCTATTGGATCTGCTTCGTATTCCTTGAATTTCTCTCCAAGATTGGAAAGCTACGGCACCATCTCTAAATATCTCTGGGTTTCCTGTTGCTGAAAACTCTTGCAAAGCTAAATAATCTCCCCCTTAGGTAAACATAAATCATTGTCTACCTTCTTTGCTCCTTGAGTGGACCTTTGGATACATTCATTAATTATGGCTGCTGCCTGGTGGCACAGTGATGGCTGAGTCACTGCTGTAAGCATCTTTCCTGGAACACCCCCATTTCTGACACTGAGCCTTAAAATCCAATTCAGACAAGAGACTCTGAGGCCAACTGGCTCACCCCTTGTGAACTGAAGAACCAGACCCGCCATTGCTCTTAAAGCTCCCCATGAGATCCATGCATGAGAGACATGCATGAGGTGTGGTGTTGTAAACATCTGTGGGGCCTTCCGCAGAAAGGAAGGCAGCGGGATTGCCCCCGGCTGAACCGGGAGATCTCAGAGAGAGGCGAGTCTGCTGCCCGCTCCCCAGCCCCCCCGGCGAATGCAGGGGACAATCAGACGCGGCAGGGGTTTCATCAAAGCAGTTCCGTTTTATTAGTGCAGACTCACAACTTTTATAGGCAAGTGAAGGGGGGTTTGCATGGGAATTCCTATAGATTACATCAATCAAGCTAAAGGTCAAGCAATCATCCACGAGCGCGGAAACCAGGGGAACCAATCAGAAATTTTGATCATCACTTAACAATTTAGATCACGCCCTCGTCCCTTCCTGTAGGCGCCATCTTAGCTCCAAACTGAAACATGTGCTTAAGCTTACTTAAACAATGTGCTTAAGCTTCCTTTCACACCCACATTCCTTCCTGTAGGCGCCATCTTAGCTCCAAACTGAAACATGTGCTTAAGCTTCCTTATGCTTGCAACGGTCCTCTTTCAATTCAGAGCCCCACAAACATCCTTGACAACATTCAGGGTTATGCTGTGAGGGCAAACAAGTCATTCTTGCAGTAGTAGTAGAGGCAATATACAAATCACATCAGCTCTCCAATCAGCTGTGGAGGGGAAAATTGTGAGAGAGAGCAGCTCACCCTAGGCATGGGTCCCCTGCCCTTTGCTATTGGATCTGCTTCGTATTCCTTGAATTTCTCTCCAAGATTGGAAAGCTACGGCACCATCTCTAAATATCTCTGGGTTTCCTGTTGCTGAAAACTCTTGCAAAGCTAAATAATCTCCCCCTTAGGTAAACATAAATCATTGTCTACCTTCTTTGCTCCTTGAGTGGACCTTTGGATACATTCATTAATTATGGCTGCTGCCTGGTGGCACAGTGATGGCTGAGTCACTGCTGTAAGCATCTTTCCTGGAACACCCCCATTTCTGACACTGAGCCTTAAAATCCAATTCAGCATTCAAGAGACTCTTTCTCTGCGATGGACAGCCAGATGGTAGCAAGGAAAAGAAATGCGCCTGGAAAAGGCAGCTGTCTGCTTGCAGGATCAAAGGTGGGAGAGAAAGGATGCATAGAACGTTGTTGCAGAGAGGCTGACCTTAAACATAATACAACTCTTTCTAACCTCTGGCAGACCCCTGAAATAAGACCTTGATCCTCTGCTCAGTAGATTTGCTGCCTCCATCAACAGTCCAGTTAATCACCAGCCCAGCTTTGGAAGGCCAGAATGCCCATGCAGAACTGTTTAGAAATAGGCACCATGGTTTTGATTGCTAATCCTTTTCCACATTATGTAAAAAAAAAAAAAAAAAGACCCAATTTTTGGTAAGTCTTGCTTAACTAATGACATAGTCTCTCTGTGTTTGTTTTGCTTCCACATTCAGGGAGTTTTGCGGCTATGATTTTGATTTTGGAGTTTAGGCATGTTAATTAAGCCTTTGTATGAAAGCAGAAGGGTTCTGTTTCTTGTTTGTTAGTTTAATAAGATTCCGTGTTAAGAATGGCACTGAGAATCTGTCAGAATTAGCGTGGCTGCATATGTGTAGCTCAGTGCTTTGAGACCCTTGAAATGTCTGTTTTTAGGACATCAGCAGGGGGCTAATGAAAAGGCTTTGTTGATTTTAACGAATTGCAAGCCACTGTAGCCAAAATAAATATAATCTGCTTTTTGGATTAGTTGTCACAGATGATTTTACCTACTAACAATGATTAAAGAACCCGAGTGGACCAGGAGCATAGCTGCTCTCCAGTGACACTTGCTAAAATAGCAATAAACAGAAGTAAATAAAGACTTAGGGCATTAGTTATCTTTAATAAACAGTGACACCAAATATGCTGCTTGTGGGCATGCAGGGGTGGGAATGAGGGCTGAGGGAAGATCGGGCATCCAATACCTGTGTGGCACCGGGTGGTTCCGAAACCTTGAGTGCTGGCTGCCAGCGTTCCCCAGCTGCGGTGCTATCTCAGGAGGCAGTGGTGTAGAAACCAGAGAAACTGCCCGGGCTTCCCAGGCCCTCTCCAAAGCCATTCCTATTCATCGCCACTCTGCTCTCATCTTCCATGGACTCAGGCCAGAGCTGAAATCCTGCAACTGTAGGATTAGAGTATGAAAATCAAGGAAGTGTTCATTACTTGTGTAATTATTAGCCTTCTTGCTGCAGTAATTCTACTCAGTGAACAGGAGACGCATGTCTAGTCTTCCCTGTATCTTACTACCCTGGTAAAAGAAATGACTTGCCCCAACTGGCAAACCCAAATCTCAAATGTCTCCAGGAACGTTGGACTGCGTTTTCCTCACCACTGCTTTGTTTTAACCAGAAGGGAAGGCCAAAAAAAATTGTGGCTGAAACTCTCTTAGGTGGGATGTGTGAGTGCTGGCTGGAAGATGCCTTTGGTAGGCTGGAAAATCATCAGATGTAAGAAGCTATGGGTTTTGCTATTTTTATTCTTATCAAATATTTTAAATCATTCTGTGGATACTGCATCACTGATGGCAAAGCAGTTGACGAAGAGAGGTGTGTGTTTTGTTTTGTTTTGTTTCTTTCCCTTCTTCCTCCCCTGGAGGTTGGAGTGGTAGATATTATTGCTTGTATTATAGATACAGAAACTGGTGTGCCCAGGGCTTACAGATGAGTCATGGCAAGGCCCAACAATAGAGCAGTGGCCTTCCAGTACCCTGGGGTAAGCCAGGTGTTAGTTGTAATGTTGAGTGGCCAAAAGCACATGCCCCCTCACAGTTCCAATGATGATAATCTTACCCACAGTTAGCCGCCCTCAAGAACCAATCATCATTTATCAAGTTCTTAACGCATGCCAGACACTGTGCTACGTGCTTTACAGATAACACACTATCTGATGCTCTGTCACTTCAGTCATGTCTGACACTTTGCGACCCTGTGGACTGTAGCCCACCAGGCTCCTCCGTTCATGGGATTCTCTAGGCAAGAATACTGGAGTGGGTTGACACATCCTCCTCCATGGGATCTTCCCAACCCCCGAACCTGTGTCTCTGGTATTTCCTGCATTGACATGTGGGTTCTTTACTCCAAACCCCGAGAACCCCAGTTGTCTGAACTTCAAACCGTCTATGGAGGGCAGTGTGTAGAACTGCCGGGCTTCCCAGGCCCTCTCCAAAGCCATTCCTATTCATCGCCACTCTGCTCTCATCTTCCATGGACTCAGGCCAGAGCTGAAATCCTGCAACTGTAGGATTAGAGTATGAAAATCAAGGAAGTGTTCATTACTTGTGTAATTATTAGCCTTCTTGCTGCAGTAATTCTACTCAGTGAACAGGAGACGCATGTCTAGTCTTCCCTGTATCTTACTACCCTGGTAAAAGAAATGACTTGCCCCAACTGGCAAACCCAAATCTCAAATGTCTCCAGGAACGTTGGACTGCGTTTTCCTCACCACTGCTTTGTTTTAACCAGAAGGGAAGGCCAAAAAAAATTGTGGCTGAAACTCTCTTAGGTGGGATGTGTGAGTGCTGGCTGGAAGATGCCTTTGGTAGGCTGGAAAATCATCAGATGTAAGAAGCTATGGGTTTTGCTATTTTTATTCTTATCAAATATTTTAAATCATTCTGTGGATACTGCATCACTGATGGCAAAGCAGTTGACGAAGAGAGGTGTGTGTTTTGTTTTGTTTTGTTTCTTTCCCTTCTTCCTCCCCTGGAGGTTGGAGTGGTAGATATTATTGCTTGTATTATAGATACAGAAACTGGTGTGCCCAGGGCTTACAGATGAGTCATGGCAAGGCCCAACAATAGAGCAGTGGCCTTCCAGTACCCTGGGGTAAGCCAGGTGTTAGTTGTAATGTTGAGTGGCCAAAAGCACATGCCCCCTCACAGTTCCAATGATGATAATCTTACCCACAGTTAGCCGCCCTCAAGAACCAATCATCATTTATCAAGTTCTTAACGCATGCCAGACACTGTGCTACGTGCTTTACAGATAACACACTATCTGATGCTCTGTCACTTCAGTCATGTCTGACACTTTGCGACCCTGTGGACTGTAGCCCACCAGGCTCCTCCGTTCATGGGATTCTCTAGGCAAGAATACTGGAGTGGGTTGACACATCCTCCTCCATGGGATCTTCCCAACCCCGGCGTCGAACCTGTGTCTCTGGTATTTCCTGCATTGACATGTGGGTTCTTTACTCCCAGCACAACCTGAGAACCCCCATGTTGTCTGATATCTTACAACAAATCCGTCTATCCATAAAAGTTATGGAGCATCCCTCATACCAGGTTCAGTGGTAGAGATGCAGCAGTGAATAAAATCAATACAGATTCCTGCCCAGGTGAAATTTGTATTCCTGTGAAAGGAGTTAAGACAGTAAGCACAATACATCTTTTTAAAAAAGTGTTGTGTCTTCCCTGCTGGTCCAGTGAGTGAAGAGTCTGCCTTGCAGTGCAGGGGTCACTGGTTCAATCCCTGACCCTGGAGGATCCCACTTGTGGAGGAGCGACTAGACTGGCGTGTCCAGTTATAAGCCAGCACTCTGGAGCACATGGGCCCAGAGCTGGTGCTCTGCAGCGAGAGAAGCCACTGCAATGGGAGGCGCACACAAGTCAAGGAGTAGAGATGGATGAAAAATAAATAAATAAAATCAATTAAAAAAAAAAAGTGATGGTCTGAGGGGATGGTCAGGGCTCTGGGGAGAGAGAAGGGGAGCTGAGAGGTGCTGCAGTCCCTTCTAAGGGTTTTTCCTCTTACCTGGCAGAAGATGGGCAGCCCCAGGGGTGGTTCTGGGCAGAGGAGGAGGGATCTGTCTTACATTTTCAAACCCTGATAGATGGTAACAGTTCTTCATTTCACTGATGCTATGCAAACTGCAGATTAAAATTCAGTTAAGCAGTTGCAAGAGCATACCAACGTGACTAAAACATGGAAGGTGACTAAAATGCAGAGAGTGTACTCTACAAGATTACCACATTCCACCTCCTGATGGAAAGCATGCCTGGTGTCTGTGCAGTGCCTCTTTAAAAACATTTTTTATTTACTTATTTATTTTTGGTTGCACTGGGTCTTTGTTGCTTCTTACTGGCTTTTGCTAGTCACGGAGAGCAGGGGAAACTCTCTTGTTGCAGCAAGTGGGCTTCTCTGTTTGGTGGTTTCCTCTTGTTGCTGAGCACAGGCTCTAGGACACTCAGTGGCTGCAGTATACAGGGTCAGTAGTCATGTCTCATGAGCCCTAAAGTGCAAGAGCTTCAGTAGTTGTGGTGCATGGGCTGAGTGGCTCTAGGGCATATGGAGTCTTCCTGGACCAGGGATCAAACCCAGGAACCATGCATTGGCAGGCAGATACTTACATCAGTTGACCATCAGGGAAGTCCCCAAATGCCTTTCTTACCGTCAGAGGGGAAAATCCTGTCAACATTATTATATATATAAAATCTGGATTCAAAGCCATGAGTCATGGGACCACTCCAGATCCCATTTGCATCACTCAATTCAGTTTCCAGACAAGACAGCTGAATACAGTGAAATCCATAAACTGCTCCAAAGTACTGCAGCGTGAAGTGTTGGATCTGGAATGTGCATCTAGCCCTGTCATGTGACTCTGAATCTCATGCCCTGCTCATGGCATGCCTTTCAGCATTTGTAACTTCAGATATGAGGTTGCATTCAACCTATGGAGGGAATGAGGCTTGGTATGCTGCTGGCCCCAAGTCGATGCCCATGATCATGACCTTTGCGTGTGGCGCCCTCTTTGAACTTCTTCCTCAGTACTGCAGGACAGATTGTTGAGGAGTTGATTTCCAATTTCTCCATGGGCGGGTATGGAAAGCCTGTAGCTGGTGAAGGCACCAGTGCAGTAAGTGGCACGAAGGTGCATAAAAGTGGTCTCATGGGTGCTATTCATAAACTTTGCTTGTTTTCAGGGATTCTTTTCCAAATCCTATATACCACCCACCAGGTAGTATCGTTCTCATTGGCTATCAATAAAGGTCTCTTCTTTCTTGGTGAATCTGAAAGGTAAATAGACATCATTAAATATTCTCAATCAATCCTTATGATGAATGTGTACGGCCATGGCCAGACAGATGCAGGCACACAAGGGTACCATTGACCAACGTATGCACACATACACACTCAGACAACCAGAGTTCTGTTTTATAGGTTTTCTGTGCAACTTTGGTCTGAGTTATCTTGATCAAATCTATATGTAAGAGTTAACAAATGATGTTCTTTTATGTGAGGAGCCATGTCTTGCTGGGGTGAGGCCAAATTCTAGACATGCCATTTTGTGTGTGTGTGTTACACTTGTTGTTTTATTTTGGTTTTATTTTATATTGAAGTATAGTTGATTTACAGTGTTGTGTTAGTCTCAAGTGTACAGCAGAGTGACCCATGTATACATAGATCTATTCTTTGGAGAGTCTTTTCCCATTTAGGTTATTAGAGAATATCAGGTAGAACTCCATGTGTAATATATACAAGTCCTTGTTGAGTATATAGAAAGTGTTAGTCACTCAGTTGTGTCTGTCTCTTTGTGACCCCATGGACTCTAGCTCCCCAGGCTTCTCTGTCCATGGGATTCCTCAGGCAAGCATACTGGAGTGAGTTGCCATAGGAGGGCATCTTCCCAGCCCAGCGGTCAAACCTGGGTCTCCTGTACTGTAGACAGATTCTTTTCCATCTGAGCTACCAGGGAAGCCCAGTATGTATATATTAATCCCAAACTCCTAATTACTCTCAAGCTCCTAATTTATCCCTCCCCACCACTTTCCCTCTTTGGTAACCTGGACATATCTTTAAAAAGAAGACTCATATCTAAAATGTTTAGAGTTTTGATGGACTAAACACGCAATAGTTTTGTAGCACAAGCACATCATTGTTATTTTTCTTCTCCAAATAACCTTGGATTTGACCTTGTATTTTTTACCCAGAATGCACAGCTATGCAAATGAATGATACACAACTTTATCTTGCTTCCTGCCAAACTTTTCCCTGAATATATTTCTGGAGTTCTCACACACTTTGGTTCTACCTCTTTGTAGGGTGTATGTACATCTGCCATCATTTCTGTGAATGACATAACAAGATGCCAGTGAGACTCAGCCTTAGACTTATGAGAATAAAATTTAATACAAGCACTGTCTTCATTTGCCATGGAAGTCTTCCTTGGGTACCTGGCATTTGGAAATAAGAGAAAGTAATTATCTTGTTATACAACCATATACTGACAGGTGGGAAGGACCCATAGAAAAGCTCGATTCTGCTTAAAATTCAAATTAACATCCAGGTCAGCCCTGGGGTGGTATAGAAAAATGATATTTCTCATCCATGCAGGGTACGTTCAGGTGTGCAGTGGGAATTACTCTTTCTAGAGAAGGGGCCAAGCTATGTGATAGCCTGTTTGTTTTCTTTCCTTGCATTTTTAAGAGAAAAGTAAAAAGAATGTGTTGTGTTGCATAAGTTATTGAGGAAGCAGACTTTGTTTACTAGAAAAGATTGTTAACCTGGCAACTGATTTACTCTGGTTGCTGTTCAGATTTCCAAGCTGCTTTTCAGCCCAAGCAGAGAGCACTGGTGCGACTGATTCCCTAAAGTTTGGTAACTAGGGTGTTAGTCACTCAGTTGTGTCTGTCTCTTTGTGACCCCATGGACTCTAGCTCCCCAGGCTTCTCTGTCCATGGGATTCCTCAGGCAAGCATACTGGAGTGAGTTGCCATAGGAGGGCATCTTCCCAGCCCAGCGGTCAAACCTGGGTCTCCTGTACTGTAGACAGATTCTTTTCCATCTGAGCTACCAGGGAAGCCCAGTATGTATATATTAATCCCAAACTCCTAATTACTCTCAAGCTCCTAATTTATCCCTCCCCACCACTTTCCCTCTTTGGTAACCTGGACATATCTTTAAAAAGAAGACTCATATCTAAAATGTTTAGAGTTTTGATGGACTAAACACGCAATAGTTTTGTAGCACAAGCACATCATTGTTATTTTTCTTCTCCAAATAACCTTGGATTTGACCTTGTATTTTTTTTACCCAGAATGCACAGCTATGCAAATGAATGATACACAACTTTATCTTGCTTCCTGCCAAACTTTTCCCTGAATATATTTCTGGAGTTCTCACACACTTTGGTTCTACCTCTTTGTAGGGTGTATGTACATCTGCCATCATTTCTGTGAATGACATAACAAGATGCCAGTGAGACTCAGCCTTAGACTTATGAGAATAAAATTTAATACAAGCACTGTCTTCATTTGCCATGGAAGTCTTCCTTGGGTACCTGGCATTTGGAAATAAGAGAAAGTAATTATCTTGTTATACAACCATATACTGACAGGTGGGAAGGACCCATAGAAAAGCTCGATTCTGCTTAAAATTCAAATTAACATCCAGGTCAGCCCTGGGGTGGTATAGAAAAATGATATTTCTCATCCATGCAGGGTACGTTCAGGTGTGCAGTGGGAATTACTCTTTCTAGAGAAGGGGCCAAGCTATGTGATAGCCTGTTTGTTTTCTTTCCTTGCATTTTTAAGAGAAAAGTAAAAAGAATGTGTTGTGTTGCATAAGTTATTGAGGAAGCAGACTTTGTTTACTAGAAAAGATTGTTAACCTGGCAACTGATTTACTCTGGTTGCTGTTCAGATTTCCAAGCTGCTTTTCAGCCCAAGCAGAGAGCACTAGTTGTGCGACTGATTCCCTGGCCAAAGTTTGGTAACTAGGGTGTTTCTGAGTTCAAGCCCAGAAATGCTGTTCCTGACTGATTGACACCATGACAAACTGAAGGTAAAACTATCAGTCACATGGATGATGTTTATGGAGGCTCAGGATTCCATCCTTTGCTTAGCAGGTGACCTGGGATCAGTACACTCTTGGCGTGGGAACAAGTAAGCATAAAAGCCTCTCTCTTGCGATCTTCAGAGTTCCACCAAGTTAATTTTCCATCACTTCCTTAGAACTTCAATATAAATGTTTTCCTCTGACATAGAAGCATTGGAGAGGACAGTGAATTTGCACCAGCTTATATGTGAAACTGGGATAAAAATATGCCACAGCTATTCTCTGTATTTATTATTATCATTAATATTTTTGTGGTTTATGAAATATTATCGATTTGCTATTCATAATAAGCCTGTGATGGGAGGAATACAGCCTTCGTTATCTTGATGTTACAGACTCATAAATTAAATCAGAGTTTGATTGGTCTAAGGTCATAGGCCTTCCTCAGATTTTCAGATTCCTTTCTCTTTTTTCCCATATTTTCTGATTTAAAATATAGGACTTGAAAAAATGACATAAGATTGAGTTTTACAGGTTGTATTTAGCTGACACTCAGCTTTATGGTATATATTTATTTTTATTCAAATTATAATTGGCTTACTGTGGAAATTTTTTTTTGGCCGCTTCTGTTGGTCTTTCATTTTCATCTTTTGTTGTTTGGCCTATGTGAGCCTCGAATCGCAGTGGCCTCTCTTGCTACAGAGCACCAGCTGTGGGTGCATGTGCTCCAGAGCTCAGGCTCACTAGTTGGACACATCGGTCCAGCTGCTCTGCGGCACATGGGATCTTCCCAGGCCAGGGATTGAACCAGAGCCCCTTGCACTGCAAGGTGGTGTCCTCACCCACTGGACCACCAGGGAAGCCCTTACCATGGAAATTTGAGGGAAGGAGTGATCCTTTAAATTTCTGTCATTTTTTAGAAGTGTCCTAGTGAAAATTTTAAACAATAATAGAGACAAGAAGAAGATAGGAAGAGAGTTTGATGAAGTTTGTATATCAGGAGTAAGATGACCTTATGTCTGTGTAGAGAAGGGGGCATAGTCTACAACTGTGGGGAGGAAAATGTGGACACTGTTTTACCCTTACATCTAGGTGACAATGAACTCTTATTTTGTTATTCATCAAGATATGAAGTCGAGGTGGAATGAGATGACAGAGCCAGTGAGGTTTTCCCTTCAAAGGGACAGTAGGTCACATACTATCCACTCCGTGTACATGTAGATGATGGCACTCATTAGTACATTTAAAATTAGTCCATTTTAAATGAGGTACATAAAACAAATATTAAAAGTCTGTATCTTAACATATGAATTTTCCCAAGAGTAAACAAAATGAACTCTCCCAGAGACTGATGTTGGGAATACAATTACAAATGTCTTTGTAGATTTTAAATTTGGCAAACATGTTCTACCCTCATTTAAAAATAACAACTTTCAAGGGCTCATAAATAAAGTCATAAATGGCATTTTGACATTTAAAACAAAAACAGCATTTTGATGAACTGGGTAAAAATGAATCATAGACATATGGATTACATAGTTCTTATAGTGTGCCTGAGTTTTAAAATGAAGGCAGTGAAAAATCTGGCAAAATATTTTTGGGGAATTTGCTATATATACTATATTTAAAAAGAGGTGAAGATGAACTCCAGACTGCTATGATTGCTCATGACATTGAATTTGATAACTTTCCCTTTGCATATAAGAAATTCTTGAGAAATAGCTCAATCTGTCTATTCACTCTTGTGGGAGTGAATTTTGGGAGACTGTGTATACCAATTCATTTGATCACAGGGTCAGTCAACAGTTGATTGATTTGAACTCTGGACTCTACTTTTCAGTGGAGGAGTACCAGGCTCTCAAATTTCTGGGTATTACAAGTGCTTTGGAATATACCAAAGGGACTTTTTATAGGGTATATGAATTATTTGTCAGTCATTGTGCTTACCACTTTACATTCATTGTCATGCTTAACTGTTAAACCTCCATAAATATAGCAATCTTATTGTATGTGTGTGTACTCAGAGGTGTCCAACTCTTTGTCACCCCAGGAACTGTAGCCCTCCAGGCTCCTTGGTCCGTGAGATTATCCTGGCAAGAATACTGGACTGGTTTGCCATTTCCTACTCCAGGGGATCTTTCCAAGCGAAGGATCAAACCTGTGTCTCTTGAGTCTCCTGCATTGGCAAGTGGATTCTTTACCACTGTGCCACCTGTGAAGCCCCTTGGGATATTATTCCCTTTTAATGGATGAGGAAACTGATGTTACAATAAGACATAACAAAATGAAGAGAAGTGTCTTGTTAAGTGACTGTGGTAGTTGGCTATGTGTGGGTGTCTCCCAGTGACTCACACTTTCTGTATTCACACTGTGTGCAGTTTCTTTCCCAGCGCCCCCACCTCTGGACTGGCCAGATGGTTCCAATTCCAGACTTAAGCCTTAAGCAGGCCTGGCAGCTGCCACTTTTGTGGACCTGAAAGTCTTGAGTCACCAGTTTTAAAAAGTGTAGCTACCCTGTTGGAGAGACCGTGTGCTGAGCCCATGAAGAAAGACACATGGAGAGAGAGAGGCCCTGAGACTGCAGGGAGAGATAGAGAGAAACAGAGATAGTGAGAGGGACTGAGATATATCAACCCAACTGAGGCCATCCCCCAGTCAATAATACAGCTGAGTGCATCCATACGAGTGGATGACCTCTAGTAGGAGCAACAGAAGAATGGTTCAGCTGAGCCCCATCAGATTGTAGTTTTGTGAGAATACAATAGTCGTTGTTTTTGCAGTCATGGAGTTTTGAGTGGTGAGTTGCACAGCAATATCAAAGCAGTGGCTGAGTAGGATTCAAACCCAGGTCACTCTGGC
Organism: Tragulus kanchil; assembly: GCA_022376925.1. Lineage (NCBI taxonomy): Eukaryota > Metazoa > Chordata > Mammalia > Artiodactyla > Tragulidae > Tragulus > Tragulus kanchil. The sequence continues at coordinate 59,375,291 of JAIOJX010000024.1, forward strand.
TTTAATGTATATATTTTTTTCTCACTGTTAGCTCACAGGTTGATGGGGAAAGGGGAGAAAAAGGAATCCATTGATATTTGTGCACAGGGTCAGTCAACAGTTGATTGATTTGAACTCTGGACTCTACTTTTCAGTGGAGGAGTACCAGGCTCTCAAATTTCTGGGTATTACAAGTGCTTTGGAATATACCAAAGGGACTTTTTATAGGGTATATGAATTATTTGTCAGTCATTGTGCTTACCACTTTACATTCATTGTCATGCTTAACTGTTAAACCTCCATAAATATAGCAATCTTATTGTATGTGTGTGTACTCAGAGGTGTCCAACTCTTTGTCACCCCAGGAACTGTAGCCCTCCAGGCTCCTTGGTCCGTGAGATTATCCTGGCAAGAATACTGGACTGGTTTGCCATTTCCTACTCCAGGGGATCTTTCCAAGCGAAGGATCAAACCTGTGTCTCTTGAGTCTCCTGCATTGGCAAGTGGATTCTTTACCACTGTGCCACCTGTGAAGCCCCTTGGGATATTATTCCCTTTTAATGGATGAGGAAACTGATGTTACAATAAGACATAACAAAATGAAGAGAAGTGTCTTGTTAAGTGACTGTGGTAGTTGGCTATGTGTGGGTGTCTCCCAGTGACTCACACTTTCTGTATTCACACTGTGTGCAGTTTCTTTCCCAGCGCCCCCACCTCTGGACTGGCCAGATGGTTCCAATTCCAGACTTAAGCCTTAAGCAGGCCTGGCAGCTGCCACTTTTGTGGACCTGAAAGTCTTGAGTCACCAGTTTTAAAAAGTGTAGCTACCCTGTTGGAGAGACCGTGTGCTGAGCCCATGAAGAAAGACACATGGAGAGAGAGGCCCTGAGACTGCAGGAGAGATAGAGAGAAACAGAGATAGTGAGAGGGACTGAGATATATCAACCCAACTGAGGCCATCCCCCAGTCAATAATACAGCTGAGTGCATCCATACGAGTGGATGACCTCTAGTAGGAGCAACAGAAGAATGGTTCAGCTGAGCCCCATCAGATTGTAGTTTTGTGAGAATACAATAGTCGTTGTTTTTGCAGTCATGGAGTTTTGAGTGGTGAGTTGCACAGCAATATCAAAGCAGTGGCTGAGTAGGATTCAAACCCAGGTCACTCTGGCTTTAATGTATATATTTTTTTCTCACTGTTAGCTCACAGGTTGATGGGGAAAGGGGAGAAAAAGGAATCCATTGATATTTGAGCACCTGTCAAAGTGGTTCTGCATCTGACCTTGTGCATTGTAAAAAAGGGAAAAAAAGATGTTTGAATTGTCTTTTAGAGAGAAACAGAAACATACCAGTGGTATAATACCCATCCACAGTGCCATTTTTCAGTGAGTACATCTTAGTGCATGTATCCTAAAGAACATGAGCAGATGGCCCCAAATTCTTATTCCTGATACTCTTCCTGGGCAAATGCCATGTAAATGTTTGTATTGACTTTATTGAGAATCATCAAACTAATAACAGATGCTAATGAATTCCTCTCTTCCACTTGGGAGTTTATAAAGTGAACATGGACAGGAGCTTTAAAAAGTACACAGGTGCAACACACACATATACACAAGGGGGATGTTATGAACGGTAACATAAAACAAATGGTGATCAAAAGCTATGAAACAGGGGCAGCATGCAGTGGGTCAGGGAGAGTTGAGGGTCCCTGGCTGGTCACACAGGGGAGCACTTGAAAGGATCCTTTTCTGGCAGGTCGACGTTTGAAGTGATGTCATCTTTTTTATTCTCTCAACTCAATTGACTCTCTGAAGCTCCTTCTTTCCATTCTGATGAGGAGCAAAAATGTTACATCAAAGGTTAATGTTTGAATTGAGCCAGAAAGGAAGAGGGAGGTGGGTGGGCCTGTGTGCACATGTATGCATGCACACACACACACACACACACACACACAGAACCAGAGAACCACGAATGACTATAAGTTCTGAAAAGTACGACATAAAGGAAAATCGCTGTCTCCTGCCCCTGTTAAAGAGTTTGCAAGATCACCTGGAGTTTAGATATGAACTGGCACAGCGCACACCAACAAGGGTGCTGCCCTTGGCTGTTTCCTTCAGAAACCTCTGATGGGAAAGGGCATGCAGATGGGGCCTCAGGTACCATCAGCACTTCCAGTCTGCACGGCAAGTCCCTGCTTTGTCAGAACAGCCGTTACAAGGTCTTTTCCTAGCATTACCACGATGGGTTAGTGCTGCTAGTGTTGTTTTCCAGTACTTCTTTCGAAAAAAACTAGATGGGCATCCTGTGTATATAGTGCAATTACAGTAGTTCAAATTCTCTTTATAATCAAGTAAACATCTCCAGGTTTGTTTTTTTTTTTTTTTTTTTTTTTGGTAAAGCTATATTGGCTGCTTGGGCCTGGGTAGTGGTTAAGCTGATTTCTGTTCTAACACAATCTGTGTGTTGAAAAGCACACTCTCCCCCTTTTCCTTCTCCACCCCATCCACCTCCTTGAGGATAGTAGAATGTGGTTGTTTTAGTCCAACAGGTAGCATCCTATGGTCACTTCTGCATGCCAACCAAGGGCATGCAGCCTTGTAACGGCTGTTCTGCATGCCCAAGAGGGTAGGGAGCAACCTTGTTCCTGGCCTTCTTCCGGAAGCAGAGCACATGGGACCCTGCTGCTTCATGTTGTTTGTCTTCCAAGCCTCCCCATGATATGATGAACCAGAAGCTTCCTTGGTCACTCGCGACCGCAGGTTGCCCATCATACCTCTGTGAGGAGTAGTGGCCACCTCCTGCAGCCAGACCAAGTTAGATTCAGCAAATAAAACAGATTCTCATGAACCTCCTCATTAGTGGTTATCTTCTTCTGCCTCCAGTTTCTTCAACTTATATTTGGATCTTTGAACAAAGGTCTAGGAAACAGTACACACAAACTCGGTTGCTTCTGACTCTTTGAGACCCCATAGACTGTAGCCTGCCAGGCTCTTCTGTCTATGAGATTCTCCAGGTAACAATATTGGGGTGGGTTGCCATGCCCTTCTCCAGGGGATCTTGCCAAATCAGGGATCGAACCCATGTCTCCTGAGATTCCTGCAGTGTAGGTGGATTCTTTACAGTGGAAATAAATTTCTCCTTTGCTTTGGACATCATTTTAGGACTAGGGTTTTTGTTGAATCTGTGTGTCCTCCAGCCATCAGTAGTTCTGGCAGCCAGTGCCTAACAGGTTGCCTTAGGGTGACCGCCTGCGTGCGGTCACCCTGCCACTGTTAGCCGAGCACCAAGAATGCTGGCATTGAACATCCTGCCGGGGTCCCCCCCTGCCAGTCTGCACGGCAAGTCCCTGCTTTGTCAGAACAGCCGTTACAAGGTCTTTTCCTAGCATTACCACGATGGGTTAGTGCTGCTAGTGTTGTTTTCCAGTACTTCTTTCGAAAAAAACTAGATGGGCATCCTGTGTATATAGTGCAATTACAGTAGTTCAAATTCTCTTTATAATCAAGTAAACATCTCCAGGTTTGTTTTTTTTTTTTTTTTTTTTTTTTGGTAAAGCTATATTGGCTGCTTGGGCCTGGGTAGTGGTTAAGCTGATTTCTGTTCTAACACAATCTGTGTGTTGAAAAGCACACTCTCCCCCTTTTCCTTCTCCACCCCATCCACCTCCTTGAGGATAGTAGAATGTGGTTGTTTTAGTCCAACAGGTAGCATCCTATGGTCACTTCTGCATGCCAACCAAGGGCATGCAGCCTTGTAACGGCTGTTCTGCATGCCCAAGAGGGTAGGGAGCAACCTTGTTCCTGGCCTTCTTCCGGAAGCAGAGCACATGGGACCCTGCTGCTTCATGTTGTTTGTCTTCCAAGCCTCCCCATGATATGATGAACCAGAAGCTTCCTTGGTCACCGCGACCGCAGGTTGCCCATCATACCTCTGTGAGGAGTAGTGGCCACCTCCTGCAGCCAGACCAAGTTAGATTCAGCAAATAAAACAGATTCTCATGAACCTCCTCATTAGTGGTTATCTTCTTCTGCCTCCAGTTTCTTCAACTTATATTTGGATCTTTGAACAAAGGTCTAGGAAACAGTACACACAAACTCGGTTGCTTCTGACTCTTTGAGACCCCATAGACTGTAGCCTGCCAGGCTCTTCTGTCTATGAGATTCTCCAGGTAACAATATTGGGGTGGGTTGCCATGCCCTTCTCCAGGGGATCTTGCCAAATCAGGGATCGAACCCATGTCTCCTGAGATTCCTGCAGTGTAGGTGGATTCTTTACAGTGGAAATAAATTTCTCCTTTGCTTTGGACATCATTTTAGGACTAGGGTTTCTGTTGAATCTGTGTGTCCTCCAGCCAGCAGTAGTTCTGGCAGCCAGTGCCTAACAGGCTGCCTTAGGGTGACCGCCTGCGTGCGGTCACCCCTGCCACACTGTTAGCCGAGCACCAAGAATGCTGGCATTGAACATCCTGCCTTTACAAAGGAAATATTAAGGGTCAATGTGCCCCAGGTTAAGCCTTTCTTACTGCTAGCTAAGTGAGCTCTTCTGTAAATTGTACAATTCCGTTTTCTAGTGATTTCAGCTGACAATTAGATGTGTTTACATGGTCAAAGCCCTTTTTCATACTGAGACATTCTATGTGAGCTTTCACTTCTGAGAAAAGTTGAAAGTTTTAGAAAATTGCAGGACCACTAATGGTTTGAGAAATGACCTCTCAGCCATGTGTTTAAATTACCATGGGGGATGGGTGAGCATTTTTGCAAGTAACATTTTATTTCATTTGTGCAATGAAGCTCATATAATAAGCAATATTAAATATGTGATGTTATGCTGGGACCAAGTATACATAGGGATATATCACTAATACTAATCAAAATCCTGGGAATTTTCCTCTTCACGAAACATGACAAATATTTGTTTATTAATCCCCTGTGCCAGAGCTAAGATTAGAGCTCAAGGTTTCACCTGCCAACAGGCTCACTCGATCCTCTGATGAGAGCTGTACGGGAAGATAGTATAATTCTTAAAAAATGGCAGGGAGAGTTGATGTGATTTTTAAGGACTTGAAATTGATTTTTATTGATGAAGACCTACTAGAATTAACTTTCTGTTTTCCATGTTGTTGTTTTCTGTTTGAAGATATAGCCTTGTAGTTGGCTGTTTTTAGAATATATTGCCTTGTGTCTTTATTTTTTCTTTTCCTCATTCCTCAGACTATACCTGTAATCCTTTCGAAGTCATAACAAGGCAAAAACCATGCATTAGTGCTTATATTAAAGCCTCTTCAAGGTTTATCATTTTTGTATACATTACAAAGTGCTCGTTGCTTGAACTATATTATTTGATAGTCACAGTTGTGTTTTGAAGCTGACAGACAGCTGTTTTTATTTCCATCTTAAAATTAGTTAACAGGGCTTCCCTGGTAGGTCAGTGATAAAGAATTCTTCTTTCAATACAGGAGGCACAGGTTCAATCCCTGGTCTGGGATGATCCCACATGCTGTGAAACAACAAAACCTGTGTACCATAGCTATTGAACCAGTGCTGTAGAGCCCAGAAGCCGCAACTACTGAAGCCCACATGCCATAGAGATTGTGCTTAATCCTGCCTTTACAAAGGAAATATTAAGGGTCAATGTGCCCCAGGTTGCCTTTCTTACTGCTAGCTAAGTGAGCTCTTCTGTAAATTGTACAATTCCGTTTTCTAGTGATTTCAGCTGACAATTAGATGTGTTTACATGGTCAAAGCCCTTTTTCATACTGAGACATTCTATGTGAGCTTTCACTTCTGAGAAAAGTTGAAAGTTTTAGAAAATTGCAGGACCACTAATGGTTTGAGAAATGACCTCTCAGCCATGTGTTTAAATTACCATGGGGGATGGGTGAGCATTTTTGCAAGTAACATTTTATTTCATTTGTGCAATGAAGCTCATATAATAAGCAATATTAAATATGTGATGTTATGCTGGGACCAAGTATACATAGGGATATATCACTAATACTAATCAAAATCCTGGGAATTTTCCTCTTCACGAAACATGACAAATATTTGTTTATTAATCCCCTGTGCCAGAGCTAAGATTAGAGCTCAAGGTTTCACCTGCCAACAGGCTCACTCGATCCTCTGATGAGAGCTGTACGGGAAGATAGTATAATTCTTAAAAAATGGCAGGGAGAGTTGATGTGATTTTTAAGGACTTGAAATTGATTTTTATTGATGAAGACCTACTAGAATTAACTTTCTGTTTTCCATGTTGTTGTTTTCTGTTTGAAGATATAGCCTTGTAGTTGGCTGTTTTTAGAATATATTGCCTTGTGTCTTTATTTTTTCTTTTCCTCATTCCTCAGACTATACCTGTAATCCTTTCGAAGTCATAACAAGGCAAAAACCATGCATTAGTGCTTATATTAAAGCCTCTTCAAGGTTTATCATTTTTGTATACATTACAAAGTGCTCGTTGCTTGAACTATATTATTTGATAGTCACAGTTGTGTTTTGAAGCTGACAGACAGCTGTTTTTATTTCCATCTTAAAATTAGTTAACAGGGCTTCCCTGGTAGGTCAGTGATAAAGAATTCTTCTTTCAATACAGGAGGCACAGGTTCAATCCCTGGTCTGGGATGATCCCACATGCTGTGAAACAACAAAACCTGTGTACCATAGCTATTGAACCAGTGCTGTAGAGCCCAGAAGCCGCAACTACTGAAGCCCACATGCCATAGAGATTGTGCTTCAAAACAAAAGAAGCCATTGCAATAAGTTCATGTACCACCACTAGAGAGAAGCTCTCAATCACTGCAAAACAGAGAAAAGCAGCAGAGCAGCAAAGACCAAACACAGCCAAAAATAAATACATAAGATGTTTAAAAGAGAAAAAGGCGCAGTTAACAGACTCAACGTGCCTGAAGGACTCTCATGGCTATAGAGTGAGGAAGTTTGAAATAGAGTCAGTAAGTTTGAAATAGTCAGTGCTTGAACGCAGGTCTCCTGACTCTAAAGGCGCAATCTACTGACCATGTGCAGTAGTAATGGAACATTAAAGAAGTCCTAAATACTGAATATAATACTTACATGCTTCCCTTTGGTCTGTGTAAAAAATACAAATATGAAGAATATGTGTATAGAGAAATACCATTCCAGTATTTTCTATCACCACATTTTATGATTTTTTAATAATTATTAAGATGTGGCACATATATACAGTGAAATACTACTTTGCCATAAAAAAAAAATGAAATCGTGCCATTTGCAGCAACACAGATGGACCTAGGGGTTGTCATACTGAATAAAATAAGCCAGAGAAAGACAGCTATCGTATGATGTCATTTATATGTGGAATCTAAGAAAAAGAAGAAAAAAAAAAATACAAATGAACTTATTTCCCAATCAGAAAGAGATTCACAGATATAAAAAGGAAACTTATGGTTATAAAAGGAGATTGGGAGAGAGGAATAAATTAGGAGGCTGTGTTAACAGATACACACTACTCTATATAAAACAATCAACAGCAGGAACCTGCTGACCTATTGTATAGCACAGGAACTATATTCAATATTTTATCATAACTTATAAGGAAAAGGAATCTGGAAAGAATATATACATATGTGTGTATCTAGTAGGATCACTGTGCTGTACACATGTGATTGTAAATCAGTCATACTTCTATAGTTTATTTCTATACTTCTATAGTTATAATTTTAAGAAATTATTATTAGAACTGAACATCTAGTAGGTGCTTATTTAATAGAATATTATTGTATATTAAAGGCTTCCTTAGTGGCTCAGTTGGTAAAGAATCTGCCTGCAATGCAGGAGACCTGGGTTCGATCCCTGGGTTGGGATGGTCCCCTGGAGAAGGAAATGGCTACCCACTCTAGTACTCTTGCCTGAAAAGTTCCATTGGCAGAGGAGCCTGGTGGACTACAGTTAATGGGGTCATGAAAGAGTAGGACACAACTTATTGTGTAAACTACCATTTTATATTATGTACCAGGATGAATGCAATTATAGTTATATTTGGGAGAGATAGGTATAAAAGAGGTTGACTTAGATATGCACGTATTCTCAATGTGTTTTTAAAACATAAACACATGCAGGAACATATAGGCTTTGAGCTTGTGCAGGCCTAGATCTGCATCCCACTTTTGCCACATGTAAATGACTGTTAGACTTTGAATCTATGAATATTTTTTCACATTTTTTCCCACTTGGAAAGTGATGATTACAAAACTTACTAGATATGATGATTTATATTGGTTCATGAATGCTGAATAAAATATATGTTAAGAGCATTGTTCATAAAAAACATTCAGTAAATGGTTATTACTAATAGATAAACTCAACAGATTATAGACTTATCATTTATGTCAAAGGTTATAGTTAAGGGTGCTTTGGTATATGCTTCTTTTTTAAAATCATTTCTTTTTGACTGTGCTGGGTCTTCCGTGTTGCATGAAGTCTTTCTCTAATTGCGGTGAGCGGAGGCTACTCTCTTTTTCTGTGAGTGAACTTCTCATTGCTGTGGCTTCTCTTATTACAGAGTACTGGCTCAGGGCACAGGCTTCAGTAGTTACATCACATGGGCTTACTCTCCTTGAGACTTGTAGAATCTTCCCAGACCAGGGATCAAACCCGTGTTGCCTTCATTGGCAGGTGGATTTTTAACCACTGGACTACCAGAGTAGTCCGTGATATATACTTCTTAATGTGGGTATGCCTACAGTATTACAGTTTTCTTAGTAAATAGTTTCGTAGTTTCTTTTCAGGGCTCCATTTTTATAAATTGCATATGTGAGTTTTTAACAAAGCAACAGTCCTGTGGAGGAGTGCCTCATTTCACACAGTTGGTTTGTTCCAGGTCACATAGTGCCTCTGTGCAGTCAGTGATGTATTTTACACCTCACCATGGCAAGAAATGCATTGTCTGCCTGGTTTCCTGACATTAGGAGTAGAATAATGTTCTGTCAAACGTATTCATTGGTGCCTTATGTATTAGAAATGCGAAATTTCCATCCTCTGTCCAGTTTCTTTTCAATGAATGTGGATTGCTTTTGTAACGGCCTTTGAAAGAGTAGGACACAACTTATTGTGTAAACTACCATTTTATATTATGTACCAGGATGAATGCAATTATAGTTATATTTGGGAGAGATAGGTATAAAAGAGGTTGACTTAGATATGCACGTATTCTCAATGTGTTTTTAAAACATAAACACATGCAGGAACATATAGGCTTTGAGCTTGTGCAGGCCTAGATCTGCATCCCACTTTTGCCACATGTAAATGACTGTTAGACTTTGAATCTATGAATATTTTTTCACATTTTTTCCCACTTGGAAAGTGATGATTACAAAACTTACTAGATATGATGATTTATATTGGTTCATGAATGCTGAATAAAATATATGTTAAGAGCATTGTTCATAAAAAACATTCAGTAAATGGTTATTACTAATAGATAAACTCAACAGATTATAGACTTATCATTTATGTCAAAGGTTATAGTTAAGGGTGCTTTGGTATATGCTTCTTTTTTAAAATCATTTCTTTTTGACTGTGCTGGGTCTTCCGTGTTGCATGAAGTCTTTCTCTAATTGCGGTGAGCGGAGGCTACTCTCTTTTTCTGTGAGTGAACTTCTCATTGCTGTGGCTTCTCTTATTACAGAGTACTGGCTCAGGGCACAGGCTTCAGTAGTTACATCACATGGGCTTACTCTCCTTGAGACTTGTAGAATCTTCCCAGACCAGGGATCAAACCCATGTTGCCTTCATTGGCAGGTGGATTTTTAACCACTGGACTACCAGAGTAGTCCGTGATATATACTTCTTAATGTGGGTATGCCTACAGTATTACAGTTTTCTTAGTAAATAGTTTCGTAGTTTCTTTTCAGGGCTCCATTTTTATAAATTGCATATGTGAGTTTTTAACAAAGCAACAGTCCTGTGGAGGAGTGCCTCATTTCACACAGTTGGTTTGTTCCAGGTCACATAGTGCCTCTGTGCAGTCAGTGATGTATTTTACACCTCACCATGGCAAGAAATGCATTGTCTGCCTGGTTTCCTGACATTAGGAGTAGAATAATGTTCTGTCAAACGTATTCATTGGTGCCTTATGTATTAGAAATGCGAAATTTCCATCCTCTGTCCAGTCCTATATCTTGTGCTCAATGAATGTGGATTGCTTTTGTAACGGCCTTTGTGACGAGACTGAAAGTTTCAGGGAAGGTACTAATGATGGATTTTTCTTTAATTCATTGGAGTGCTTGTCATAAAACTAATGAATGGAAAGGACTGAACATTTTCAATTAGCTGCATATAGTAAAATCCTAAAAATAATTAGTGGCTGAGATGGTGTGTGTAGTTATTTTAAAATACTGTTTCTAGTTTGTAAAATCTTGGTTTAGTTTGCTTTGGAATCAAGCCATTTGGGAGAAAGAGAGAGGAAAAAAAACCTACAAAGGGTGTATGTGTGTGCCATGTTTTAGACAAGCTCTTTATTTCTATGCAATAGCATTATAATAGGTAGTAACTAATGTTTTTTAGTGCTTTATACTTTCACAAAATTTTCTCTAATTCCTATTAACTCATTCCTCCCAAAAGCAGTTTGATTTTATTAATAATGGTGTATGCATGTGTGTTCAGTCATGTTTGACTCTCTGCAGCCCCATGGACTGTATCCCTCCTGGTTCTTCTGTCCATGCTATTTTCGAAGCAAGAATATTGGAGTGGGTTGCCATGCCCTTCTCTAGGGGATCTTCCCAACTCAGGATCAAACCCTCGTTTCTGGTGTTTCCTGCATTAGCAGGCAGATTCTTTACCATTAGCACTGCCTGGGAAGCCCCCCAAAATAGTGCTATTTAGTAATAATAGTTTTATTATTCTGTTCTAAAGAGGACAAAATGGAAAGGACATAGGCTGCATGTGGCGGGGATTACCCCTTTAAGTTTACAAGCTAAAAAGAATCAGGGAGTTGAAGCCAGGACTTGTGACTCAAAATCCAATGGTGTTTGTATTGCACGACCTTCATGTTTCTGGTATGTTCTTCTTTTTGTTCATTTGTTTTGATGGCTGATACTGGAGCTGCTTTGCTTTCCTTTTTAAAGCAAACCTGCAGCATTTAAGTGCTTTTAGTATAATTGTATGTATCTGTCCCTCAGACTTCCTTTCAACAAATACTTGTTCCATTAACACTTGAAAGTGTTAGTTTTTCAGTCATTTCTGACTTTCTACAATCCCATGGAACCAGATATCTGGCATTATAGGCAGATTCTTTACTGTCTAAGCCACCAGTGAAGCCCTTCATATATTGAATGCTTGAGGGGAAGCATTTGTTCAGTTCTAGGAAATCAAAAATAACTGGGTAAGGTCCTTATCCTCCAGAAATGGAGAATATAGTGTTGGATCTTTCCAACCTAGTTTAACCCTCTGGGAACTGAGTATACCCATGGTTGGATAATTTAAACCACCAGGGTTCCTTTCTTAGACCTGCGTAGGTTGCAGAGTTAGGCTTCCTCAGTGGCTCAGAGGGCGAAGAATCTGCCTGAGTGCAGGAGGCCCGAGTTTGATCCCAGGGTTGGGAAGATTCCCTGGAGAAGAGAATGACTATCCACTCCAGTATTCTTGCCTGGAGAAATCTATGGACAGAAGATCCTGTCAAACAACAGTCCATGGGGTCTCAAAGAACCAATACGCTTGAAGAACTAACACAAAAAAACACACAAGTTGCAGAATTATTGGTCATAGCTGGATTTTTGTGAATCTGGATCATGGGTGTTCTTGAATGAGACTTCCTAGCTTTTTAGATTATGATATTCTTCACATATGTTGTGTCATTGGATCTCCATCGTAGTCAGGGGAATATTGATTAATACTCTCGTTTTAGAGATGACACTTCTAAGGATGTGCAGAGTCCAGGGACTGAGTCTCCTTTTCCTTATCTCTACTCTGATCCAGTAGAAGGGTTCTCCTCATAGACAGAGGGGCCTGGCAGGCTGCAGTTCATAGAGTCTCAAAGAGTCAGACACAACTGAGAAACTAAACTCAAGCGTGAAGAGCAGAGATCCAGTCTGAAATGGCCAGTGGCAATTGAAATGTTTGGTTTTTTTAAGCCTTTGCCTTATCTTTCCTGTGCATGTGAAATTTGTGTTTTGACTCCACTGTATACTCTTTAATATAAAAACTTGTTCCCCAAAACTCAGAGTAAAATTTATGCCACAGGGATTTCATGGGTTTTGATGGGGATAATTCTATGGCAGACAGTGTTTCACTGGGCCAGGGGAGGGGTGCGGGTACCCAATCAGCTCATGTAAATCTGAAATCCTTCCAGCTTATACTAATATTAGACTTACTGGTGATACGTTTAGCCAAAATTCTTACCGTCTGTGTTTCTTTTGCTCTCTTTTTTTGTCTACCAAATTTGTTACCTACTATTTTATTACAAAAATTAATCACCCTAAGATGGAATTCTCTTAAGAACTATAAATATGCAATATAAAATATAAAAATGTCTGAAATAATAATAAAATAAAATATAAAAATGTCTGAAAAGTCAGTGGAAGAAAAAGCAGGCTGTCATAGCAGGATTAAATGGGAATTTGTGTTGGAGGTAGATGCCCGTGTTATGTTCATGCAGATTTGTTAGAAATAGACCATTGATTTGGCTCTAAGCTTCCTTCCAGCCCAGATGCTCTTGGTTTGAAGTTTTGCCTCATCTGGTAAGCTACATGTAGGAGGATCCCAGATCATAGCCTAAGCCTGAAGGAATGTCCCTTTGGGTTCTAAATGGCATGACACAGAAATCCTGTCAAACAACAGTCCATGGGGTCTCAAAGAACCAATACGCTTGAAGAACTAACACAAAAACACACAAGTTGCAGAATTATTGGTCATAGCTGGATTTTTGTGAATCTGGATCATGGGTGTTCTTGAATGAGACTTCCTAGCTTTTTAGATTATGATATTCTTCACATATGTTGTGTCATTGGATCTCCATCGTAGTCAGGGGAATATTGATTAATACTCTCGTTTTAGAGATGACACTTCTAAGGATGTGCAGAGTCCAGGGACTGAGTCTCCTTTTCCTTATCTCTACTCTGATCCAGTAGAAGGGTTCTCCTCATAGACAGAGGGGCCTGGCAGGCTGCAGTTCATAGAGTCTCAAAGAGTCAGACACAACTGAGAAACTAAACTCAAGCGTGAAGAGCAGAGATCCAGTCTGAAATGGCCAGTGGCAATTGAAATGTTTGGTTTTTTTAAGCCTTTGCCTTATCTTTCCTGTGCATGTGAAATTTGTGTTTTGACTCCACTGTATACTCTTTAATATAAAAACTTGTTCCCCAAAACTCAGAGTAAAATTTATGCCACAGGGATTTCATGGGTTTTGATGGGGATAATTCTATGGCAGACAGTGTTTCACTGGGCCAGGGGAGGGGTGCGGGTACCCAATCAGCTCATGTAAATCTGAAATCCTTCCAGCTTATACTAATATTAGACTTACTGGTGATACGTTTAGCCAAAATTCTTACCGTCTGTGTTTCTTTTGCTCTCTTTTTTTGTCTACCAAATTTGTTACCTACTATTTTATTACAAAAATTAATCACCCTAAGATGGAATTCTCTTAAGAACTATAAATATGCAATATAAAATATAAAAATGTCTGAAATAATAATAAAATAAAATATAAAAATGTCTGAAAAGTCAGTGGAAGAAAAAGCAGGCTGTCATAGCAGGATTAAATGGGAATTTGTGTTGGAGGTAGATGCCCGTGTTATGTTCATGCAGATTTGTTAGAAATAGACCATTGATTTGGCTCTAAGCTTCCTTCCAGCCCAGATGCTCTTGGTTTGAAGTTTTGCCTCATCTGGTAAGCTACATGTAGGAGGATCCCAGATCATCCTAGCCCTGAAGCCTGAAGGAAATGTCCCCTTTGGGTTCATATAAAGTGGGCACACTTGAATCTTGGATTGCCAGCTACTCTGATTGACACTCTCATGGCAGGCTTAACTCAGAGTGTTGTTTGACTGCAAATTATCCCTTGAGAAAAGGTGAAGGAGATAATACCAAAACCCAGTGTGACTATGGCAGGTCTCAACCCAGGTTTTCTGCCTGCAAGTTCACTGTGATTTCTGACAAGGATGAATTTCACCCTTGTTTCTTTTCCATTCAAATTGCATTCTGGATGGAGTTAAGTGTATAATAATATTTTCAGGGTAGTGTTCTCCTCATTAGGAGAGAAAATGAATCTGTTGGAATTTTAATGGTGAGCCTTTTTAATAGCAGTCCTTATGATTTATTATTCTCCTTGGGATTTTATGCACAGTCTTAAAGTCTTTATATATATATATATATATATATATATATATATATATATATATACACACATATATATATATGTCTATTAAGTTGTCTTGCCCCCATGGAACAAGTTTTAACATGAGAGAAGAAGGAGAAATATACACAGGAGACTCAGAAAGGGTTCTCCTGATTCTCTGTACTTTCCTGCATGAGATGAGTGTGAATGAGACTCAGCAAGAACCAGAAATATGTCAGGTGGCATGGTTCTGATCAAATACTTATTTGAAAGTTTGGATTTGGGGAGCTCTCTGATTATACATCCTTTAAAAAGACGTATTTCCAGAGTTTATGGTTTATTCTGGTTTGTACACACAGTAGGGAAGCCCATGGGGACTCCAAGTCTGTGAGATACCCCATGCAGAAGGGTCTTCTCCTGGGGCCGGGGTTAGGCGGATGGCTTGTCCTTGGTGATGCAAGGTGGACAACAGTAGTGATGAAAAATGAAACTGGACCACTTGCCCTGTACTTACTCGTTTTCAAACAAGCTCAAAATGCCTGTAAAGCCCTCGCTGTGTCTTTCCAGCCAGTGCCTGGTTCCAGCTGTTTGACCACCAATGCACCATTTCCCTGATGCTGTGTGGGTTGATAAAACAGTTGCCGAGCCGAAATCCCTAAAGAAATTATTAATTATCTGGTTAATGGGCATCAGGCTAGGGGAGTGTGAGATTAATCACCAGCCGTGGGATGAGTTGCTGAAGTGGATTTTGGTTTTTTGTCTCCTGTCACTTGGTAATGGCTTTTCTTTCCTCCACCATCAGGCGAACAGGTGCAGAGATGCTGTATTTTCATTTTCCCAGAGTCAGTAACAGCCGGTGGCCAGGCGATGCCTCTTACTCAGTCTTGCTGCATGAGCAGTTTACAATGTGGAGTATCACCTACTCAGAATGTTCTGGCTCTCAGTGTCTTTCCCAAAGTGACAGGTCCCACCTCAGTTTTTCAGTGTTTCCCAGGGGCTCACGCGGACACACACAACCTCCCACCAACAGACATAGATTCACATACACAGAGGCACACACATATGCAAACAGTTACAAATGTGTAGAGTAAACATTTGAAGATATTTCTGAATGCAATGCATGAACCTGTGCTTTATCTCATTTCTTTATTTGGGAAAATATTTTTTTTTTTTTTTGTAGCATGTGATACAACAAATATATGGCAAGAATTCTCTGGATCTTTCCTTTCTCTCTTTTGGATGCCACTCCCCTATCCTAGGAGGTTACCTTCGTTCCAATCCATTACTCATGTGTGATATTGTATCTTCATTTTTAGAAGCATCTTTTCATCATTTGGATCTTTTGTTTCCAGGATGTTACCATATCTTGGAATTTGTGAAGTTGCTGAGGAAGATTGGCTAGTACTGCAGGTGGTAGAAGGCAGGAGAATCCTCAATGCTGCAGGAGAGGTTTGCTTTTCAGTCAAGATCACTCCCACCTTATCCAGAGGGCCAACTGAAAGTTTGATTTGGGAGCTCTCTGATTATACATCCTTTAAAAAGACGTATTTCCAGAGTTTATGGTTTATTCTGGTTTGTACACACAGTAGGGAAGCCCATGGGGACTCAAGTCTGTGAGATACCCCATGCAGAAGGGTCTTCTCCTGGGGCCGGGTTAGCGGATGGCTTGTCCTTGGTGATGCAAGGTGGACAACAGTAGTGATGAAAAATGAAACTGGACCACTTGCCCTGTACTTACTCGTTTTCAAACAAGCTCAAAATGCCTGTAAAGCCCTCGCTGTGTCTTTCCAGCCAGTGCCTGGTTCCAGCTGTTTGACCACCAATGCACCATTTCCCTGATGCTGTGTGGGTTGATAAAACAGTTGCCGAGCCGAAATCCCTAAAGAAATTATTAATTATCTGGTTAATGGGCATCAGGCTAGGGGAGTGTGAGATTAATCACCAGCCGTGGGATGAGTTGCTGAAGTGGATTTTGGTTTTTTGTCTCCTGTCACTTGGTAATGGCTTTTCTTTCCTCCACCATCAGGCGAACAGGTGCAGAGATGCTGTATTTTCATTTTCCCAGAGTCAGTAACAGCCGGTGGCCAGGCGATGCCTCTTACTCAGTCTTGCTGCATGAGCAGTTTACAATGTGGAGTATCACCTACTCAGAATGTTCTGGCTCTCAGTGTCTTTCCCAAAGTGACAGGTCCCACCTCAGTTTTTCAGTGTTTCCCAGGGGCTCACGCGGACACACACAACCTCCCACCAACAGACATAGATTCACATACACAGAGGCACACACATATGCAAACAGTTACAAATGTGTAGAGTAAACATTTGAAGATATTTCTGAATGCAATGCATGAACCTGTGCTTTATCTCATTTCTTTATTTGGGAAAATATTTTTTTTTTTTTTTGTAGCATGTGATACAACAAATATATGGCAAGAATTCTCTGGATCTTTCCTTTCTCTCTTTTGGATGCCACTCCCCTATCCTAGGAGGTTACCTTCGTTCCAATCCATTACTCATGTGTGATATTGTATCTTCATTTTTAGAAGCATCTTTTCATCATTTGGATCTTTTGTTTCCAGGATGTTACCATATCTTGGAATTTGTGAAGTTGCTGAGGAAGATTGGCTAGTACTGCAGGTGGTAGAAGGCAGGGAGAATCCTCAATGCTGTTTTCAGGAGAGGTTTGCTTTTCAGTCAAGATCATACTTCCCAACCCTGTGTGCAGTGCCAGAGGGCCGAGTAGACCATGAATGCTGAAGGTTGCTACAGACTGAGTGAGCCCATGCCAAATTTAGCCTCTCTTTCTTCACTTCACCTTAGACTGGGGGCCGGCCCTCTGCAAGAGAATATTCTGCTGTTTCACAACACTGCTGAGGATATAAAACTGTTAGGAGCACTGTTGATTTTAGGTTACTATGTTTACTACATTCATTTGGAGTTCAATAGTGATTCCCTTTCAGATTGAGTATGTAATATGGAATGGGAGGGGCACATATATAGTGGGAAAGTAGAGACAGATAGCCCAATGAAACTAGTTTGAAGTGTAAAATGTATGAAAGTTGGGCTGACCAAAAACTTCGTTCAGGTTTTTCTGTGCCATCTTACAGAAATGTTTCGAAAAACCCCAAATGAACCTATTGGCCAACCCAATATAGTGTTTTATTGACCTCTAACACATACTGTGCTGCTTCACAGGTGTTTCCAAGAAGAGATCTTTCAGAATCTTTTTAAACAAATAGTTATTTTGTAGCTAATTTTCCTTTAATAAATACATATTTGTTGTGAGCCCCAGCTGCTGGGGCTATGGTGAAGCTAAGACAAAGGCCAAACATTCACTGACCTTCAAGTTGAGTGGAGTGTTTCATATTAAATAAGTACAGAGAGAAAACCATGTAGAATTCACATGGTGATAAGTATTAGGAAGAAAAGAAGATGAAAGTATGATGGAGAATGACTAAACAGTCAAAGAAGGCTTGAAGTTTGAGGGTAACCTTTGATCTGAGAGCATCCTGATGAGTAGGAACCCATCCTGTAGAGTTAGGGGAAGAATGTTCTCGGCAGGCTGAACAGCAAGAGTAAGGACTTTGGGTGCGCAGCAGCTGGACTGGTTCTAGGAGCAGAATAAAGCCTAAAGCAGTCAGAGCCTAGTGAGGAAAAAAGTATTTGGCCTTATTGTTGGAGGTGAGCTGAGGCCGACATTGAACCCTGAGACCCCCTTGGAAAGACCTGCAGTTCATCCTGTGTGTGATGAACTGCCTGTTTGCATAAAATATGTGGAGAACTCTAAAGTTCATTTAGTTACACTCTTTGCAATAGCCCTTGCATCTTTAATTTGCTTGGCTAATCTTTCTTGACGCCTAGTATGAAGGGAAAAAATCAGCGTATATTGGATTTTCATGAGAATTCTGAAATGAGTCCAGTTTGAATGACATGAAATGCCATTTTCTGCGGGGCGGCATTGAAATGGATGTCACAGACAGTTATCTGTGCCAAGCTCTTAATCTCATTTGGGGTGAGGAATTTTCCTTGAGCAGTTCGGAAGAGGGTAGGTTTCTGTTACGTGTGTTCTCTTTGTATCTCTGCTTGGTGCTAAGATCCCAGAAACCGCTTATAGGCCCAGAATGTCTGCCTTGTCATACAGCTTCCAGGCAATGACTGGAGTCTGCAGCCACAGAAAATGCAGATGACTCGTTTGTGTTCCTAAAATCTAAGCCTGCCTAATAGCTGTGGAGCCACTAGGCCATGAAGGATCTTCTGGGCTTTAAACTGTCTTCTGGCCTTTTTGTAGAGCACAGCGTCTCTGCTGTTGGGGTCACTACTTCTTTTTGGGGTTCCTGAGCTCATTCTGATAAGTAAAGCGAAGTTTGCTTTCAGCAGAACCCAGCAGTAAGGGGATAAAAAAGAGGGGAAAAAATTAAGTATCTTTGGGAGAATATAAGCTGTTCATAACAGGCAGTAAGTACACTTTTTTAATGACTTGATTTAATTTTTGCTGTCCCACTCTACATTTACCAGGATATGTGGAATATCCTGTCAGCTGAAGTTGAACAGAGGGTTGGACTTAGCATTTTGTCTCTGGAAGGACCCTTTTATCTGCAGATAGCATCCTCAGAGTTGTTTTAGGAATGTAGGTTGCAAAATGTCATCTGTGAGGGTGGTGGTTGTTGCCTTGAGCTTTTTTTACAGAACTAAGAAATAAATGTAACCCACTGTCAGTCCAGGAGTGATTAAATTTGCCATAAATACTCTGGGACTCTAGCCCTCTCTTTAAATTTTCCAAAGGGTTACTACTTCCTGAGGCCTGGCAACTTTTTACTAGGTACCTTATTGAAATCATCTTTAATGTTCACAGTGACCCCAAAAGGTAGACACAAATACTATCTTTGTTTCAAAGATAAGAAAACAAGTCACCAAGTGGTTTGTAATCCCCCCAAGCATAGGGCTGCAGCCAGGCTCTGGCCCAGACCCTCCGCTCTTTCCTTGTGCTCTGGGCTTGGTGCCACCGTCCTTAGAGCAGATGTGCAAATGTCCAGGCAAGGACTTAACTGCATCCTGTGTAGAGCTTCCTCTTGTCTTGTTAATAAAACAAACATCAGTACCTAGGAGCATCACCAAATGCAGAACATGGTTGGGGCCAATGGCCTATCAGTGGCATTTAATTTAACCTGGCCATCCGCTGTCCTCAGGCCAGAGGCACTTCTCACTTTCTCAGATGAATTTGTCTCATCCACGTCTCTGGATCATTCCCCGCAAGAGGCTCAGTCTCTCTCTTGAGTATATAAGCCAGCAGGGACCAGCTGTGCGGGACTCTGCTGCCTGCTCCTGCCTCTGTGAGTGAGTTTCACGCTATCCATTCCTTACAGCCGGGAAATCAAAGCCTAAGTCCATCCTTCCAAACCTGTAATGTTAATATTTCTGTGCTTTCCTCTGCAGCCCTGCCATACACACACACACACACACACACACACACACGGAATCACACATATACATGCATATACAGTTGGTCATGCACATCCGTGTGTGCATACAAACACGCATATACACACATCTCTTTGCTTAAGTGCCTCTTACCTTAACAAAGGAGATCAACCCTAGTGCTGTTTAAGTCATAGTCTTTCAATAAAGTACCCCGTGGACTTCCCTGGCTATCCAGTGGTTAAGAATCTTCTTTGTAGTGCAGGGGACACATGTTCAATCTCTGGTTGTGGAACCAAGATCGCACATGCTTCAGGGCAACTAAGCTTATGTACGCTGCAACTGCTGAGCCTGTTTGTCATACCTCCTGTGCCCTTGTGTCACAACGAAGGATCCCCACATGCCACAACTGAGACCTGATGCAGCCAAATAAATAAATAATTTAAAAAAAGACTTCATGAAGAATTCCATGCTGTGGACACTGCCTGAGGCAGAGATGCGTCAAGTACAGCATCTGTAGTACTGGCAAGGCATGTGGGTGACATGGGCCTTGGACACCCAATAAGAAAATGAGTCACATAATTCTGGGTATGTTTTGCTGAACTCAGAGACATGTGAGTACAGATACACACAAATGGGCAGATGCACACATATAATTATACCCAGAGGCTTCCTTTCAGATTAGACTATGAAAGCCACCAGTGCATGATGCTCTTAATACAAGGGCTGTTTATAAACACTTGATGAGACAATGACAGCATTGTCCTGGGTGAACAAGTGGGAACATGAAAACAGAATGAAGTTCCATTCACCAGTGATCACTGGGGACCTTGGGCCAAATGAGATGATAATAGAGAACAGTCACCAAAAAGGCTGGCATATCCCATGCTTCCTGTGCAGTCATGTAATATTTCAGCGTGTTGGGGAAGGAACACCCTCTGTATTGAGTGCTATTTCAGTCAGTAAGACTGTTTGCAATGCATGTGTGCTAAGTTGCTTCTGTTGTGTCCAATTCTTCAAGATCCTATGGACAGTAACCTGTCAGACTACTTTGTCTATTGGATTTTCTGGACAAGAATACCAGGGTGGGTTGCCAATTCCTTCTCCAGGGGATCTTCCCAACCCAGGGATCAAACCTGTGTCGCTTAGGTCTCCTGCATTGGCAGATGGGTTCTTTACCATTGGTACCATTTGGGAAGCCATTGTTTGCAATATGGAGCCATAAAACCATTTCAAAAGCTCTGTTTTCTTAGTTTCTGAAGTCTTGGAAGAAATGGAAGCTGTCACTGACTCACCTCTGAGCTCTAGAAGGAGTTGGAATTGGGTCCGATATTGAGGTGTTTGTATAAGGTTATACTGGAGGAGCACAGAGCACTCACATTTCTCCCCTATCTCTTTTCATGGACGCAGAAATGATTACCCTTATTTTCAAGGTTAGAACCACCCAGGGCCATAAAACAAGATGCTATTGAGATGTTCAGAAATTAGAAGCTTAGGAAATAGCAGTTGGAAGAAGAACCTTGTGAAGATCTTGCCCACGGACTTCAGGTATAGAAACTATCCATAGGCACCTCATCACTGACTGGTTCATGAGAATTCTGCTACTAGTTAAAGAGGATGCATTCAAATTTCAGCCAGAGGAGGGATGACTCGAATTCTATACTAAAAAAGAACCTCTCAGAGCCAGGCATAGGAAGTGGAGGACGTGGGGTTAGTAGATCCATGTGGGCGACTCTAACTTTGTTTGGAGCACTGCATGAGTTCACAAGGGCCTTCCTAGCTCATGACCCTCTGATTCTGTTCCTCCCCCGTGCACAAGGTAGCTACATTTCTTGCCTTTCTCAGCACACTCCCAGGAGCTCTTTCAATCTCAGTTGGATTTTCCTAATACAAAGGCTCAGAATTAAGAAGCCAACCACAGCAGCAGTGAGTCTGGGAGGATGTCTCAGTCTCACCTTAGTTACCTCCCATTTGACAGTGAGGAACAAGTAATTGAGAAATCTGGGCTCCCTGCATGAATATTCTGGAAGCGATTTCACTTGGTAATGTGACACCCTGAGTGCACTTCTAACTTCTGCTGTTTCTCTTCATTGTCATTATCTGAGATTCACGAGAACTGGACGTGGTTCCATATCCCTGAGTTCTCTCCAGTGTACACTTTGCAATTTAAAGCTACAGACATAGTAAATGTATTATGATTACCTGTGAGCCCTTAGTGTAACTAAAGGGGATCAAGCTGCTGTGATTTAAAATTTTATTACATAAGCTACCCTTGGTCCACTCCTTAAAGTGTCAAGGTCCTTATGATTTGGGAGCAAGAGATAAAACATGAGGCTAAGTCTTTATGTAGAGGTTTGAGATAATGGAGTGTGTATATCAGGATAACACTTATACACTAGGTCACAGTTCTTTCCCTGCCAACCAGACTGAATGTTTCAGACCACAGAGTGCCTGCCACACACTCATACACCCACAGTCCAGACATAATTTTTCTCAGTTCTCTTACTGCTTCTGGGAGCACTGCTCCCATTGTGGATTTACTCTGAGAGCTTTCCAATATCCACACAACCTGAAGACCACCCTAGGTGGGCAATGTCTTCTTTTCCCTTCTGAGGAAACGGTAAGCATGTTGCATTAAACCTGAAGGGTGAGACTGTATTGTTTGTCTTTGGCAAAGCTCTAATCTTGTGGATCACTAGCCTGGAAGAGTGGGTGCATTGTTGGACAAACCTTAGTTCATCTCTGTGGACTATCTGCTGAAGCTCCTGACCATTGAGTTCCATGTTGAGTGCAACAAATGCCTTTTGATGGGGTATTCCAAGCCTTTTTATGAGATCTTTTATAATGAGGTTGTCAAAGCTCTTGATTCTGAAGGGTAAAGAAAACAAATATGGATTTCTTTAGCAGCCTTGTGATACCATAGAGAGAGGACAAAATTGTTCAATGTATAAAAACAAAAAGGTGAAGGGAAAACCTCTGTTGGGTCAACTGGAGTGAGCAGTTCTGATGTATGTGTGGTAGGCATAAAGCATTACTGGGTTGAGTTATGACGACACATTCAGAACCTGGAGGGTCCTCTAGTGCCTTCAGGGCTGGTGCAGCTACCAGTACCTGCCAGACTCACCATCTAGATGTGCTAATTGGCTTTTGCCTTGCTACCACCTAGCTTTTGTTTGAGCTTTAGCCATTCTTTCCCTGTCTTCCTTCACAGGCTTCTCAGTGTAAGCATCACCTCAGTGTCTCTGTGTATTATATGCTGTGTGGTCAATGCAGATGGAGAGTGGAGAACCCAGGAAGAGACTATAAACAAAGACCCTAAACCTTTCATCATGGCCGGCAAGTCCCTTTGGGTGTTTGCCCAATGAAGTCAGAGAGGAATGCCAAAGGACAGTCCATTCCCGTGGGAATTCCAAAATGAGCTTCTAGATCTTACAGAATTATGAAGTGTATATGGAGTATCTTGTCCTTACCTTCACTGTCCCTGAGCAGATAATGCATTACCTTTAAGCCTATCTCAAAGTCTTCATCTTCATGGATAAAGTTAGTGGCTGAAGGAGTGGAAAGAAGATCATGGATTCATGCTTTTCAAAGCACGGCTTAGTAATATGGAAGAACCTAAACACTGTCTTAAAATATTGTGCATATGAGAGTATTTATTGAGAGAATAAATTCCAAAATGTCCAGAAAATACTGTTACTGAAAGTGGTTAAGTACTTGTATGGAAAGAAAATCCAGGTTATACTTCCCATGTCTTTGGTCCTTAGCTCTGGAACTTTCTTCTCATTATCTATAACGCTTCCTAATTATTTGTCACCTAAAATGTCCCCAGTGTGTTTGAGTGGATTAGTAACATATCTACCAGTAACGAATCTGTTTTGCTGTCCTGCTTTCCTGAGACACTCAGAAGCCCTTTACAGCCCTGCCTGTGACCCAGGATCCTGACAGAGAAGAGCAACATTTTTCAATGAGATCTTTTATAATGAGGTTGTCAAAGCTCTTGATTCTGAAGGGTAAAGAAAACAAATATGGATTTCTTTAGCAGCCTTGTGATACCATAGAGAGAGGACAAAATTGTTCAATGTATAAAAACAAAAAGGTGAAGGGAAAACCTCTGTTGGGTCAACTGGAGTGAGCAGTTCTGATGTATGTGTGGTAGGCATAAAGCATTACTGGGTTGAGTTATGACGACACATTCAGAACCTGGAGGGTCCTCTAGTGCCTTCAGGGCTGGTGCAGCTACCAGTACCTGCCAGACTCACCATCTAGATGTGCTAATTGGCTTTTGCCTTGCTACCACCTAGCTTTTGTTTGAGCTTTAGCCATTCTTTCCCTGTCTTCCTTCACAGGCTTCTCAGTGTAAGCATCACCTCAGTGTCTCTGTGTATTATATGCTGTGTGGTCAATGCAGATGGAGAGTGGAGAACCCAGGAAGAGACTATAAACAAAGACCCTAAACCTTTCATCATGGCCGGCAAGTCCCTTTGGGTGTTTGCCCAATGAAGTCAGAGAGGAATGCCAAAGGACAGTCCATTCCCGTGGGAATTCCAAAATGAGCTTCTAGATCTTACAGAATTATGAAGTGTATATGGAGTATCTTGTCCTTACCTTCACTGTCCCTGAGCAGATAATGCATTACCTTTAAGCCTATCTCAAAGTCTTCATCTTCATGGATAAAGTTAGTGGCTGAAGGAGTGGAAAGAAGATCATGGATTCATGCTTTTCAAAGCACGGCTTAGTAATATGGAAGAACCTAAACACTGTCTTAAAATATTGTGCATATGAGAGTATTTATTGAGAGAATAAATTCCAAAATGTCCAGAAAATACTGTTACTGAAAGTGGTTAAGTACTTGTATGGAAAGAAAATCCAGGTTATACTTCCCATGTCTTTGGTCCTTAGCTCTGGAACTTTCTTCTCATTATCTATAACGCTTCCTAATTATTTGTCACCTAAAAATGTCCCCAGTGTGTTTGAGTGGATTAGTAACATATCTACCAGTAACGAATCTGTTTTGCTGTCCTGCTTTCCCTGAGACACTCAGAAGCCCTTTACAGCCCTGCCTGTGACCCAGGATCCTGACAGAGAAGAGCATGTGCCTCTCCACTCCTGGGATGCTTGAGCTAATGAGATAGTATCAAGTCGAAGGGGCCTGCAAGCTGGCTTAGTGGTAAAGAATTCACCTGCCGATGCACAGACGCAGGTTGATCCCTTGGTTGGGAAAATCCCCTGGAGGAGGACGTGGCAACCCACTCCAGTATTCTTGCCCAGGGAATCCCATGGACAGGGGAGCCTGGAAGGCAGTAGTCTAAGGGGTCACAAACAGTTAGATATGACTTAGCAACTAAACAACAACAGTCAAATTGAAGAAGTGAAGGTTTAGGTGACCTTTCTTCATTGACAAGGTAAGAAGATATACTTTCCACCTTAGATGGAAATAGAGGAAGATATGTCCTGTTGTTCCTTAGAATCGTTTTCCCAGCAAAACACTTACGAGTTAAGTAGGTTTTGATAGATTGGACTAGAAATCTAAGCTCTGTCTATGACTTGATATCTATGAGAAAAAAATCATTTTTAATTCTAAATAATGACAAAATTCAAACACTTAGATTGTACAAATTGTGACGACTTCTGGTTTAAGTGGCTAACCTCCTATACAATAAGTCCTCTACATATGAACAAGTTCCATTCTGAGAGCGCGTTTGTATGTCCAATTTGTTCGTTAAGTCCAACATCATTAGCCTAGGTACCCAAATAGCACAATTGGCTGTATACTACTGTACACTAATAGGTTTATAATACTTTTCACACAAACAATACATAAAAAACAAATACAAAAAATAAATAAAACATTTAATCTTACAGTATAGTACCTTGAAAAGTATAGTAGTACAGTGCAACAGCTGGCACACAGGGGTTGGCATCAAGTGAACAGGCAAGAAGAGTTACTGACTAGAAGTGGGAGAGGAGGTGGGAGGTGAAACAGCTGAAGGATCATCAGCAATAGGAGATGGAGGGCAAGCTACAGTTTCACTCACACCTGACATTGACGGAACACATTCTCAACTTTGAAGTTTGCAACTTGAAAGTTTGCATGTTAGGGACTTTCTGTAGCCCTCTAAGCTTAATTAGTAAAGAAGACATGAAATGAACCTCACCCGCCTCTGCCTCATCTTAAGGATTCCTTAAGTAACTTCAAATGAATGGCAGCTCTCATCAATTGAATCAGAAAGTTAATGCCACAATCCGAGTCACTAAAATTGAAGTTCCGATGCTTGATTTGATTAACAAGTAAGTTAGTCATTTTATTTGGTCTGCATTCTTCATGTTCAGGTTCTATACTAGAGGACACAGTTTCTCATCTCATTTTGCCCCCATCATTTGTGAAGAGGTAGTTTTATATTCACGGTGCACAAATCTGATGTTGCCTAGAATGCATATTCATTGTGCAGATGAGGAATGTTTTCTGGGTGCCAGGAAATGAGCAAGCCCCCTGCCCAAGATTGCACCAGTAGTAAGTGACAAGGATGCATTGAACTTGGACCCAGGGGTCTGTCCGTGTCTGGGGCCCAAAAGCTGGTCCTCTTGACAAGGAAAGGTTTTCCCGATAAAAAAATTGGAATTTTAGCAAATTTCTAAGGGGGCTCTGTCTTATGACTTGATATCTATGAGAAAAAAATCATTTTTAATTCTAAATAATGACAAAATTCAAACACTTAGATTGTACAAATTGTGACGACTTCTGGTTTAAGTGGCTAACCTCCTATACAATAAGTCCTCTACATATGAACAAGTTCCATTCTGAGAGCGCGTTTGTATGTCCAATTTGTTCGTTAAGTCCAACATCATTAGCCTAGGTACCCAAATAGCACAATTGGCTGTATACTACTGTACACTAATAGGTTTATAATACTTTTCACACAAACAATACATAAAAAACAAATACAAAAAATAAATAAAACATTTAATCTTACAGTATAGTACCTTGAAAAGTATAGTAGTACAGTGCAACAGCTGGCACACAGGGGTTGGCATCAAGTGAACAGGCAAGAAGAGTTACTGACTAGAAGTGGGAGAGGAGGTGGGAGGTGAAACAGCTGAAGGATCATCAGCAATAGGAGATGGAGGGCAAGCTACAGTTTCACTCACACCTGACATTGACGGAACACATTCTCAACTTTGAAGTTTGCAACTTGAAAGTTTGCATGTTAGGGACTTTCTGTAGCCCTCTAAGCTTAATTAGTAAAGAAGACATGAAATGAACCTCACCCGCCTCTGCCTCATCTTAAGGATTCCTTAAGTAACTTCAAATGAATGGCAGCTCTCATCAATTGAATCAGAAAGTTAATGCCACAATCCGAGTCACTAAAATTGAAGTTCCGATGCTTGATTTGATTAACAAGTAAGTTAGTCATTTTATTTGGTCTGCATTCTTCATGTTCAGGTTCTATACTAGAGGACACAGTTTCTCATCTCATTTTGCCCCCATCATTTGTGAAGAGGTAGTTTTATATTCACGGTGCACAAATCTGATGTTGCCTAGAATGCATATTCATTGTGCAGATGAGGAATGTTTTCTGGGTGCCAGGAAATGAGCAAGCCCCCTGCCCAAGATTGCACCAGTAGTAAGTGACAAGGATGCATTGAACTTGGACCCAGCTCTGTCCGTGTCTGGCATGCTGGTACCACAATATGGAGATGATGACTGCTCTGTCAATAGAGAAGGGAGACCTCACTTTTAAAAATGACTGGGTTCCTCAGAAATTGCGCCCCCCACAAAAGGTAATCATTACCACTTTTCCTAAAATTGAACCGAGGCAATTGAGCCCTGGGATAACAGAACAATATCATCCTGTATTTTGGATGAACAAGGTAATTTCACTTATTTGAGCCATTTGTTGATTGTTCTTCTAATCTCTTGCTCCCCTTTGCTCCCTGGCTAATCATAGTTCTGAAGACTCAGTTAGAAATGTGCGGTTTGCAGGGAAAGTCTATATGAATGGGTGGGAAGTCTCTCTGAAATGACAATGCCACCTAAAAATAAGGTGTGTGCTCTTAATATCATAGAGCCATTTTCTCAGTGTAATCCACAAACTCACTGGTAGTGTTACTTAAAAATGCAGATCACTATTACTCAGCCATAAAAAAGAATGAAATAATGCCATTTGCAACCACATGGATGAACCTAAAGATTATCATACTAAGTCAAGTGAGTCAGACAGAGAAAGACAAATATCATGATATCATTATAGGTAGAATCTAAAATATGGTACAGATGAACTTACTTACAAGACAGAAACAGGCTGACAGACGTAGGTAACAGACTTGAGTTTACCAAAGGAGAAAGAGGGGGATAAATTGGGAATTGGGAATTAACAGATACTAATGTATAACAATAGGACCTATTGTATAGCAGAGAGAACTATAGTCAGTATCCTGTTATAACCTATAATGCAAAACCGTCTGAAAAAGAATATATATATATATATAATAGAATCACTTTGTCAGAGACTTGAAACTAATGCAGTATTGTAAATTAATTATACTTAAGTTTTGTTGTTTTTTTTTTTTTTAATGTGGATTCCTGAGCTTTTTCCTTGAACTCTTTAAGTCTCATTTCTCAGGGTGGCCCAGCACTCTGCCTTTTAAACAGTGGACAAGGTTATTCTGAGGGACGCCAAGGTTTAAGAGCCATCAATGCCAAATATAAGAGTGGTTGAAAGCAAAACTAGAGGTGTCAAACATGTTCCCCCTCTAAAAGTTAATTTAGAGGTTTAACTCTGAAGAGCTTTCTTTGTATGGCAAATCCAGAGGGTCCTTCTCATTTGTAGATTTCCTTCCCCCCTCATTCATTTCTTCCTAGAGCTCCTTTTTTTTTTTTTTCAAACTTCCATGCTCTTCACAACGACTGATCAATGAACTTACACATGAAAGACAAACTTAAACTCTTCTCATCTCTTTTCATCCCCTCCACAGCAAATGCCCTTTCATCTTCTCAGACATTCCAAAATGTGGCAAAAAAGATGGCTCTTGGAACAGACGCAGTTCTTTCTAGGTCTCTAGGTAACATTTTAACCTGTGTAATGTTCACTGCACAGCATCTTAAGTAATATTCCAGGAAATACTCTGCCGCTTGTTAAAAGGATAGGGCCCCAGAGATGTCTTTATGTATGCCTGTAAAGTGAGAGGTGCCAAGAGAAAGCTAATATGGCTGATTATAGTTATTTCCCTTACATTTTCATTCGCTTTTACTGGGTGTAATTTAGGGCATGAAATCTCTTATTGGAAGTGTATTTGCATTAAAGATTATCATACTAAGAGTAGTAAAAAAATATAAAAAGGTGGAATCTAAAATATGGTACAGATGAACTTACTTACAAGACAGAAACAGGCTGACAGACGTAGGTAACAGACTTGAGTTTACCAAAGGAGAAAGAGGGGGATAAATTGGGAATTGGGAATTAACAGATACTAATGTATAACAATAGGACCTATTGTATAGCAGAGAGAACTATAGTCAGTATCCTGTTATAACCTATAATGCAAAACCGTCTGAAAAAGAATATATATATATATATAATAGAATCACTTTGTCAGAGACTTGAAACTAATGCAGTATTGTAAATTAATTATACTTAAGTTTTGTTGTTTTTTTTTTTTTTTAATGTGGATTCCTGAGCTTTTTCCTTGAACTCTTTAAGTCTCATTTCTCAGGGTGGCCCAGCACTCTGCCTTTTAAACAGTGGACAAGGTTATTCTGAGGGACGCCAAGGTTTAAGAGCCATCAATGCCAAATATAAGAGTGGTTGAAAGCAAAACTAGAGGTGTCAAACATGTTCCCCCTCTAAAAGTTAATTTAGAGGTTTAACTCTGAAGAGCTTTCTTTGTATGGCAAATCCAGAGGGTCCTTCTCATTTGTAGATTTCCTTCCCCCCTCATTCATTTCTTCCTAGAGCTCCTTTTTTTTTTTTTTCAAACTTCCATGCTCTTCACAACGACTGATCAATGAACTTACACATGAAAGACAAACTTAAACTCTTCTCATCTCTTTTCATCCCCTCCACAGCAAATGCCCTTTCATCTTCTCAGACATTCCAAAATGTGGCAAAAAAGATGGCTCTTGGAACAGACGCAGTTCTTTCTAGGTCTCTAGGTAACATTTTAACCTGTGTAATGTTCACTGCACAGCATCTTAAGTAATATTCCAGGAAATACTCTGCCGCTTGTTAAAAAGGATAGGGCCCCAGAGATGTCTTTAAATATGCCTGTAAAGTGAGAGGTGCCAAGAGAAAGCTAATATGGCTGATTATAGTTATTTACCTTACATTTTCATTCGCTTTTAACTGGGTGTAATTTAGGGGCATGAAATCTCTTATTGGAAGTGTATTTGCATTAAACAGCTCTAAGCAACCATGAAAATGCAGGAACTGAAAAATTGACAGACTGGGTTCCTAGAATCCCAAAGTAGCATTTTTGTAATAGGCATACAAACAAATCAAATAAACATGTTTTGCTTCAGCGATTTAAAGAATATGGTCTTTGGAGTAATTTGTCTTTTTTTAACTATCATTTCTAACCTTTTCATTGCCTATCTCTAGTTTGCAGGTCCCCCTAACAATCTGCGGCAATTTCCCAACCAGCTGTTGGTATTCTAGGGCTAGGTGCTTTGTTTCTGTTTTCTTGAGCTATCAAATCATCCTATAAAGGGGATTACCTGAGGGCTGTTGTTTCCCAGGTTTGCATTTACTGGTAGGGTTTGTTGTTTTGTTTTTTATTTTTGTTTTCTCAAGATGGTTCATTGGATGGAAAGTATGCTGAAAAAATTGCAGTGGCCCCAAACGGTGATGCTCAAGCCAAGTGTCAGAAGATGCTTCCAGTAATGGGAGCTCCTATTTCTTCCCAATTAATAGCCTCAAAGCTAAGCATGGATCTGTTGAAATAAAGCTTGATTTTTTTTCCGGTGTTTGGAAAGGTTGGCATAAACTTTCTTTGGAAGAGAATGTATGTTCATTTCACTAATCTTGGCATGATGTAAAAAAAAAAAATCATTTGTATATTCTTACCCACTGGAGACTGTCAGGGATCAACGAAGTCAGTGCTGACACTTGAACTTGGAAGAACAGGTAAAATGAGAAGCTCCATCGCTCGTAGGGTTTTGAAACTAGTTAAAGAGATGGCAAGCATGCCTATTGTTTATCTTCTTTATAGTGAAGTCCTGATTTCTACTTGGACATATTTTGCAAACAGTGATTTTCCTGTATCGTGGTGGGTACTACCACTTATTAAATTATTAGATAGAAGAGAAAAATGGAGAAAAGAGAAGGGGAGAAAGAAGCATGACAGAGGAGATCTTTTTGGTTCCTTTTTTCCCTTTTCCTTCCCCCAACCATCCCCCCCACCAAATGATATTTTAATTCAAGCTGTCTGGCTAGAGTCAGTATTTGGACTTTGAGTAACATCACCATCATTAGGAGGAAAGTGAATTCGAAGCTGGTTCCCAGAATGGTGAATAAGATTTTCTCATATGAGAAATCCCTTTTGTTTATTTGGAACTTGCTAAGGTAGAAGAACATTTGCATCCTTCAGAGGAAAATCTTATCTTTCAATTAAAGTCATGGAAGAAATTCGCAAAGAGAGACTTACTCTGTTTAAACTGACGACTCTGTTTTCTCACCATCCTGATAAAATGACAACCATTTCCTCCTAATTGGCCTTCTAGTTTTTGATTATCATATATATCATGATGTACGTCTATCAAACTCACCCAGAGATCAGTAGATCTTAATTAATAGACTTTGTGGCCTTGCTCAGAGATAGATCCCAATCATATTTTTTTAAAGTGGAAAATAAGAAAAAAGTATTTCCAAGTAATTTCCCTCACTCTTCGAAGAAATGAGAGTCCTGTTTCCTGTCAATAGCATTTTTTTTTCATAATCCACTTACATAAAATTCCAACAGTTTTACATCTCAAGGAAAATGATGGGGTTTTTTTGTTTGTTTGTTTGTTTGTTTTTTCTTACAAATCAAAATGAGTATGAATACCAATGTTAAGATTTTAAAAAGCGTGTTTCTGGTATGGTGCAGGTATTTATACTCATCTAATTTTTATGGTTTGTCTTATTTAAAGAAATAAAAATAGGATTTAAACTATACATACGTAAATCAGAGCTGTACCTGGCTGTGCCTGGCTTTGAAAAAATATACTGTAGCAAGTTTTTTTTTCTTATTAATTGGCACATTGGTGAAGAATCTGCCTGCCAATGTAGGAGATATGGGTTTGATTCTGGGTCAGAGAGATCCCCTGGAGAAGGAAATGGCAACTCACTCCTGTATTCTTACTTGGGAAATCCCATGGACAGAGGAGACTGGTGGACTACAGTCCATGAGGTCAAAAAAGAGTCATGCACAACTTAGTGACTAAACAACAAACAATAGGATTTATACTATAAATATGTAAATCAGAGCTGTACCCTGGCTTTGAAAAAATATACTGCAGTTTTTTTTTTTTTTTTTTCTATTAATTACTGGATATTTCTCTCTCTCTTTTTTTTCAGTCTGGATAAAAATAAACAGCTGTATACTACTTCATTAAGCTGCTGCTTGGAGTGATTTTCCCATTGATTAGTCTCAGGGCTAATGCTGGTTCATTCCTCATTTCATTGCTAATTAACATCAGTGCTGCTTCTGACCACTTGACCGTGTTCTCTGGTGCACATGTGCGGCTTTGGCAAGCAATAGCTCTCCTCCCTCCCCAACTCCAGCTCTTTTTCTCACCATCCTGATAAAATGACAACCATTTCCTCCTAATTGGCCTTCTAGTTTTTGATTATCATATATATCATGATGTACGTCTATCAAACTCACCCAGAGATCAGTAGATCTTAATTAATAGACTTTGTGGCCTTGCTCAGAGATAGATCCCAATCATATTTTTTTAAAGTGGAAAATAAGAAAAAAGTATTTCCAAGTAATTTCCCTCACTCTTCGAAGAAATGAGAGTCCTGTTTCCTGTCAATAGCATTTTTTTTTCATAATCCACTTACATAAAATTCCAACAGTTTTACATCTCAAGGAAAATGATGGGGTTTTTTTGTTTGTTTGTTTGTTTGTTTTTTCTTACAAATCAAAATGAGTATGAATACCAATGTTAAGATTTTAAAAAGCGTGTTTCTGGTATGGTGCAGGTATTTATACTCATCTAATTTTTATGGTTTGTCTTATTTAAAGAAATAAAAATAGGATTTAAACTATACATACGTAAATCAGAGCTGTACCTGGCTGTGCCTGGCTTTGAAAAAATATACTGTAGCAAGTTTTTTTTTCTTATTAATTGGCACATTGGTGAAGAATCTGCCTGCCAATGTAGGAGATATGGGTTTGATTCTGGGTCAGAGAGATCCCCTGGAGAAGGAAATGGCAACTCACTCCTGTATTCTTACTTGGGAAATCCCATGGACAGAGGAGACTGGTGGACTACAGTCCATGAGGTCAAAAAAGAGTCATGCACAACTTAGTGACTAAACAACAAACAATAGGATTTATACTATAAATATGTAAATCAGAGCTGTACCCTGGCTTTGAAAAAATATACTGCAGTTTTTTTTTTTTTTTTTCTATTAATTACTGGATATTTCTCTCTCTCTTTTTTTTCAGTCTGGATAAAAATAAACAGCTGTATACTACTTCATTAAGCTGCTGCTTGGAGTGATTTTCCCATTGATTAGTCTCAGGGCTAATGCTGGTTCATTCCTCATTTCATTGCTAATTAACATCAGTGCTGCTTCTGACCACTTGACCGTGTTCTCTGGTGCACATGTGCGGCTTTGGCAAGCAATAGCTCTCTCCTCCCTCCCCCACCTCTTTCCCCAGTCTCCAGCTCTCTCATCTTTTCTTCCTCCTAAAAATAAGATTCTAAGCTAGTAGGGAAGGAGACAGCCTTTAAGTGATAGCCTCGAGTTCTTCTGTAAAAATAGCATACTTAATAAAGAGTTCATATACAAGCAAGGGAAATAAACACAGCCACTCTACGCAAGCATCTGACTGAGTCACTGTGTAAATATAGCTGATCCACTAAGAATACTACATAGACTGGCTGGCTTGGTTCATTTTGCATGTGTCTCACTGATTTGGGTTTTCTCAGCATATTTACAGGACAAATTACCTGACTTGGGGAGTTGGACTTTAAAAGAGAAATTGACCACTGAGTTAAAGGCATCTGGACCCTGTGGTTTCTGAGTCTGTGAAATGAAATTCACTGCCAGATCTGAGTTTACTGATCTGACCCTTAGTTACAGCTTTTGAAAGATGATCCACAGTCAGGAAGAACATAGATAATAATCAAATCAGAGCAGAACACACTCAATTCAATGATTTAGGGTTAGGGATGGGCAAAGTCCACATTGTAAACATAATGAGAATCACTTGCTTCTGTTCCAGGTCAGGAGGTCAGCATTTCCAGAAACTCAAGCCAATGTACATTTTGGAAAAGTCTTTCCAGAATCATTGAATAATGTATTGGGTGGACTCAAATCCAAATCATAGCAGCTCTTTTAATTGAATTGAACATTCCTTTACATTTAGAAAATAATCTCAAATTAGTTTTGATTCTTGAATTTTGATGCATTATATTCCCTATTCCCAAAGCAGGCTTCCTTCCTATGTACCCTGGCTTTGAAAAAATATACTGCAGTTTTTTTTTTTTTTTTTCTATTAATTACTGGATATTTCTCTCTCTCTTTTTTTTCAGTCTGGATAAAAATAAACAGCTGTATACTACTTCATTAAGCTGCTGCTTGGAGTGATTTTCCCATTGATTAGTCTCAGGGCTAATGCTGGTTCATTCCTCATTTCATTGCTAATTAACATCAGTGCTGCTTCTGACCACTTGACCGTGTTCTCTGGTGCACATGTGCGGCTTTGGCAAGCAATAGCTCTCTCCTCCCTCCCCCACCTCTTTCCCCAGTCTCCAGCTCTCTCATCTTTTCTTCCTCCTAAAAATAAGATTCTAAGCTAGTAGGGAAGGAGACAGCCTTTAAGTGATAGCCTGCGAGTTCTTCTGTAAAAACAGCATACTTAATAAAGAGTTCATATACAAGCAAGGGAAATAAACACAGCCACTCTACGCAAGCATCTGACTGAGTCACTGTGTAAATATAGCTGATCCACTAAGAATACTACATAGACTGGCTGGCTTGGTTCATTTTGCATGTGTCTCACTGATTTGGGTTTTCTCAGCATATTTACAGGACAAATTACCTGACTTGGGGAGTTGGACTTTAAAAGAGAAATTGACCACTGAGTTAAAGGCATCTGGACCCTGTGGTTTCTGAGTCTGTGAAATGAAATTCACTGCCAGATCTGAGTTTACTGATCTGACCCTTAGTTACAGCTTTTGAAAGATGATCCACAGTCAGGAAGAACATAGATAATAATCAAATCAGAGCAGAACACACTCAATTCAATGATTTAGGGTTAGGGATGGGCAAAGTCCACATTGTAAACATAATGAGAATCACTTGCTTCTGTTCCAGGTCAGGAGGTCAGCATTTCCAGAAACTCAAGCCAATGTACATTTTGGAAAAGTCTTTCCAGAATCATTGAATAATGTATTGGGTGGACTCAAATCCAAATCATAGCAGCTCTTTTAATTGAATTGAACATTCCTTTACATTTAGAAAATAATCTCAAATTAGTTTTGATTCTTGAATTTTGATGCATTATATTCCCTAAGTAATCCCAAAGCAGGCTTCCTTCCTATCCTTTAAGGAGCAATCGCTAGACAGATGGGCTTCCTCAGTGGCTCAGTGGTAGAGAATCCTCCTATTGCAGGAAACACTGATTCGATCCTTGGGTTGGGAAGAACCCCTGGAGGAGGGATGGCCACCCACTCCAGGATTCATGCCTGGAGAATCCCATGGACAGAGGAGCCTGGAAGGCTACTGTCCATAGGTTCACAACGAATCAGATATGGCTGAAGTGACTGAGCACACATATATTCACTAGACAAAAGCAAATAGTCTTTTGAATATGTTATATTAATATATATATAGTAGTTGGGCATGATAGCTTGAGACCAACTTGTGAATAGTTGTCAATGTCCAGCTAAGGAACTTGAACAGTATTCTTGAAGGCAGACACGGAATGTGGTTGATGATGGACAATTGTGACCTTTTGTTAAAGAAAATAACCTTAAACATCATGTAATATGAACAGAAAGAGTTGACTTTTATTCTGGGTCTAGGGACACCAAGCAAAGAAGTCATAGAGAGAACAATTTAATGATTAAGATGTGCTGGCCATACTTGCTGTAATAGGTGAATATTGTAAAAGTGTTGTGACGACAGGGCTGTGTTGATTGTGATAGCCCTGCTTCACCCTTTCACTGAATTTAGTTTCTCCTTATTTTCTTAGCCTTTGATACCAGTGGTATAAGTGAATTCAAAGAGAATCCAAAAGACTCAGTTTGGATCATTTGAAGCCCCTTAAACCCCCAATATCCACTTTTGCTTCCTTAAAAAGACTGGAAAGAAGTTTAGTACTGTGTAACTTTAAGTACCACATATCAACTTCCCCATAAATTATTTCTGTTAGATAGGAGCTAGTTTTCATTTCCCTGTTGGAGTTGATGTATAAACCCCATTAGGAACCTTGAGGATAGAAGGTGATGCTCTTGTTCCCCAAGCTCCAGGATCAAATCAGAAAGAATGCCCCTCTCCTGTGAAACTGCAACCCAGCTAGATCTCCACAGAGAGGAGCACCTTGGCAGACACATCCTATCGGATAAGGTAATTGCCCTTGAAGTATTGTAAAGCTAGAATTTAAATGTATGTTCTAGTTATCTGCATGCCTAAAGATGCACACTAAACATTGTTCATGAAAGAATGTTTTCTTCTGTGAAGTATGTGATAACTTCAAATTTAAATATCTGCTCACAGAGAATCCACTGACTTAAAAGAAAGGTACCACATGAAAGGATATGTTTTCTCACAAAAGTCTCCTGTTTTCTCTTGATCCCTCCATGCCTACTACCCCTTCAAAGAAGAAAATTCTCCATGAATACAATTTAAGAGACAAAGCTGCAAACTTTCTTGAGTTTATCCCTTATCAACGATCCCCAAGTTTTTTGGCACCAAGGACCAGATTGGTGGAAGACAATTTTTACCCGTAGACCGAGGTTGGGAGGATGGTTTC
Source organism: Tragulus kanchil (assembly GCA_022376925.1). Classification (NCBI taxonomy): domain Eukaryota; kingdom Metazoa; phylum Chordata; class Mammalia; order Artiodactyla; family Tragulidae; genus Tragulus; species Tragulus kanchil. The sequence goes on from JAIOJX010000024.1 coordinate 59,412,175, forward strand.
AGAATGAATCAAGCACATTATGTTTATTGTGCCCTTTATTTCTAATCTGATGCTGTCACTGATCTGATAGGAGGTACCTATCTGCACCCTAGAAGCTGGGGACCCCTGTCGTAATTGACCACATTTTGTTGCCTCTGTGGGGTATGACTGTCCAAAATAGACCCTGTAAGTGTCTGTTGCCAACTGTCTGGTGGCTACTCAGAACAGAGGCAGGATCGTAAGGGAACCACCTATGGTGTGTGCATGTCTGAGCAAACACGCATGTGTGAAGGGAAGGGCTTTCTTTATTGAGGTTTTGAGCAAAAATAAGTTTCAGTAGTTAAGCATCAAGAAAAGATTCAACCCCAGGTTTAATAATAAGCCTCACCATTTTACTAAAAATTCATTATTTGTTGAGCTGTTAAGTGATGAAAAGGATTAAGAGAATTTTAAGAAATATAATAAAGATGATAACAGTGGAGCATTTTGTGAAATTTGCATGTGAATTTATAACATTTGAATCTGTCAGCAGACAGCATTATTCAGCAGAAGGCAAAGAAACATACCACACATATAGGCATAAAAAATGCAACAGCAGAGTTTATGGAACCTCCCCAACTCAGGATAAACAAAAAGAATGCCCCTCCTGTGAAACTGCACCAGCTAGATCTCCACAGAGAGGAGCACCTTGGCAGACACATCCTATCGGATAAGGTAATTGCCCTTGAAGTATTGTAAAGCTAGAATTTAAATGTATGTTCTAGTTATCTGCATGCCTAAAGATGCACACTAAACATTGTTCATGAAAGAATGTTTTCTTCTGTGAAGTATGTGATAACTTCAAATTTAAATATCTGCTCACAGAGAATCCACTGACTTAAAAGAAAGGTACCACATGAAAGGATATGTTTTCTCACAAAAGTCTCCTGTTTTCTCTTGATCCCTCCATGCCTACTACCCCTTCAAAGAAGAAAATTCTCCATGAATACAATTTAAGAGACAAAGCTGCAAACTTTCTTGAGTTTATCCCTTATCAACGATCCCCAAGTTTTTTGGCACCAAGGACCAGATTGGTGGAAGACAATTTTTACCCGTAGACCGAGGTTGGGAGGATGGTTTCAGAATGAATCAAGCACATTATGTTTATTGTGCCCTTTATTTCTAATCTGATGCTGTCACTGATCTGATAGGAGGTACCTATCTGCACCCTAGAAGCTGGGGACCCCTGTCGTAATTGACCACATTTTGTTGCCTCTGTGGGGTATGACTGTCCAAAATAGACCCTGTAAGTGTCTGTTGCCAACTGTCTGGTGGCTACTCAGAACAGAGGCAGGATCGTAAGGGAACCACCTATGGTGTGTGCATGTCTGAGCAAACACGCATGTGTGAAGGGAAGGGCTTTCTTTATTGAGGTTTTGAGCAAAAATAAGTTTCAGTAGTTAAGCATCAAGAAAAGATTCAACCCCAGGTTTAATAATAAGCCTCACCATTTTACTAAAAATTCATTATTTGTTGAGCTGTTAAGTGATGAAAAGGATTAAGAGAATTTTAAGAAATATAATAAAGATGATAACAGTGGAGCATTTTGTGAAATTTGCATGTGAATTTATAACATTTGAATCTGTCAGCAGACAGCATTATTCAGCAGAAGGCAAAGAAACATACCACACATATAGGCATAAAAAATGCAACAGCAGAGTTTCCGGCCAGGAAACCTTTTTTTCCATATGGGCATCCATATGTTTTATCTTGAAATCCATATTTTTGGCCTTGATACCCATATGTTAGCTTTTTGCCCAAATAAGGTTGTGTAATCATTCTTTATTATTTCTTCTTTCCTCGAAGTTATTACGCTATGATTTGGGAATGGAGAGAAAAGCAAATGATCTGTTTACATTCTGAGAGTACAGACATGAGAAAGAAGCATGCTATAGGAGGGACACAGACACAAAATGTGTGTGTGTGTGTGTGTGTATGCACATGCACATGTAAATATATATTCATTGAAAAACACTAGTTCATATGGATTTCATCAATGCGGGACTCCTATAGGTTGGGTTTTGATATCACAAGCTGTCTGTCTCGGGTTGATGCATCTGTGTGTCCATCTGAACACTAAGGAACATTTTCAGCATAGGGTCCAAGAGAGATGTAGTACATTCTTCTGTCCATTGGAACTACCCAGTAAATATTCACTGCAGAGCTCTCATTTTGTTATTCCCAGCCCGACAGGATCAGTGATGGGCATATCTCGTTTATTATGTCATGAATATCTAATTCTGTGTAAGACTGCCCCTCTAGATCATGAACTCCTAGAGAATAAAGTTGAGTTATACTTTCTGTATTTTGCATCTCCAACTCATTGCTTATAGTTGAATATCAATAAAATATTTTAAACCCATTAATCTATAAAAGTATATTCTCAAGGAAAAGCATTATAGACTTTAAAAAAAAAAAATCTCCAAATCAATAAATCCTCAAGTTAGTAAACTCACTTTATCACATGAATCTCATGCAGAGATAAAGTTAATTTTATTCTGTCTGTGTGCTGGGCTGTCTCCATGTTAGAGTCTATCTGATATTTTTTCCGGGTGGCTCACACAGTAAAGAATCTGCCTACAATGCCAGTGACCCAGGTTCAATCCCTGGGTCAGGAAGATACCTGGAGAAAAGAATGGCAACTCATTCCACTGTTCTTGCCTGGAGAATCCCATGGACAGAGGAGCCGTGAATTTATAACAGCAGACAGCATTATTCAGCAGAAGGCAAAGAAACATACCACACATATAGGCATAAAAATGCAACAGCAGAGTTTCCGCCAGGAAACCTTTTTTTCCATATGGGCATCCATATGTTTTATCTTGAAATCCATATTTTTGGCCTTGATACCCATATGTTAGCTTTTTGCCCAAATAAGGTTGTGTAATCATTCTTTATTATTTCTTCTTTCCTCGAAGTTATTACGCTATGATTTGGGAATGGAGAGAAAAGCAAATGATCTGTTTACATTCTGAGAGTACAGACATGAGAAAGAAGCATGCTATAGGAGGGACACAGACACAAAATGTGTGTGTGTGTGTGTGTGTATGCACATGCACATGTAAATATATATTCATTGAAAAACACTAGTTCATATGGATTTCATCAATGCGGGACTCCTATAGGTTGGGTTTTGATATCACAAGCTGTCTGTCTCGGGTTGATGCATCTGTGTGTCCATCTGAACACTAAGGAACATTTTCAGCATAGGGTCCAAGAGAGATGTAGTACATTCTTCTGTCCATTGGAACTACCCAGTAAATATTCACTGCAGAGCTCTCATTTTGTTATTCCCAGCCCGACAGGATCAGTGATGGGCATATCTCGTTTATTATGTCATGAATATCTAATTCTGTGTAAGACTGCCCCTCTAGATCATGAACTCCTAGAGAATAAAGTTGAGTTATACTTTCTGTATTTTGCATCTCCAACTCATTGCTTATAGTTGAATATCAATAAAATATTTTAAACCCATTAATCTATAAAAGTATATTCTCAAGGGAAAAGCATTATAGACTTTAAAAAAAAAAAATCTCCAAATCAATAAATCCTCAAGTTAGTAAACTCACTTTATCACATGAATCTCATGCAGAGATAAAGTTAATTTTATTCTGTCTGTGTGCTGGGCTGTCTCCATGTTAGAGTCTATCTGATATTTTTTCCGGGTGGCTCACACAGTAAAGAATCTGCCTACAATGCCAGTGACCCAGGTTCAATCCCTGGGTCAGGAAGATACCTGGAGAAAAGAATGGCAACTCATTCCACTGTTCTTGCCTGGAGAATCCCATGGACAGAGGAGCCTAGTGGGCTATAGGCCAGGGGGTTGCAAAGAGTCAGCCACAACTGAGCGACTGAGCACACGCATGATATTGTCAATTCTAGCCTCAAAAAGAGACCTTACCATCTTTTTCTTGTACTTTCTATACACAAAATAATCATTAGATTTATATAACATCATATAAATTCACCTAGAATTACTCTTTGGTTTACCAAGAAATCAAAGTCAGTGGATATATGAGATGCCCTCCCCAATGAGAAATACTGTTGGGAAACAAACATAAAACTAAAAACAAACTAGGAATACCTGCTTCTAAAAGGAGGGCCTCAACAGTTGTCTTTTTCTCATTGGCCATCTGGAGATTGAGGTGAATGTACAGAGGGTTGTGTATAGAGTGGTGTACAGAGGGTTTACAAAGGAGACCAAGAGTAGAAAACCTCCTTTTCATGATAATTTTGTTTCATTCTACTTCACTGAGAATATTTCTATCATCAGCCAGTTTCCTTCCCCCTTGTCCTGGTGGCACAGCAAGGTCAGAAGTGGGTGCCTGTGGTCTGTCAGCCTCAGGAGCTTTGATTGACAGACTTGCTGAATTGCTGTCTACATGAAAAGGCTGCTGCAGTGTGCCTAGCATGTGCAAAATCCCTTTGTGTTGACTTTCTCCCAGGCATTTTGGCGTGAAATTTGTGCCTCAGCAGTCTTCTCAGAGATGTCCGAACAGAGCATGTGTCACGGCCACCTCCACTGGATACCTCTCTGTGTGAGCGTCAGCACTTTGACCCCCTCCTCCCACTGAACTAGAAACAGGTCAGCAGTCTTTCCCTCACTGTGTTCCTAGGGAAACATGCTGTGATGACTCTTGGAGTACTCAGTGTGTAACTTGAGTGGATAAGCAGAGAAGATAAAAGTTTGCTCCTCTTAGATCCAAGGGTTTGAATCTCTGAAATTCTGCCTTGCACCTTTATGCAGAGATAAAGTTAATTTTATTCTGTCTGTGTGCTGGGCTGTCTCCATGTTAGAGTCTATCTGATATTTTTTCCGGGTGGCTCACACAGTAAAGAATCTGCCTACAATGCCAGTGACCCAGGTTCAATCCCTGGGTCAGGAAGATACCTGGAGAAAAGAATGGCAACTCATTCCACTGTTCTTGCCTGGAGAATCCCATGGACAGAGGAGCCTAGTGGGCTATAGGCCAGGGGGTTGCAAAGAGTCAGCCACAACTGAGCGACTGAGCACACACGCATGATATTGTCAATTCTAGCCTCAAAAAGAGACCTTACCATCTTTTTCTTGTACTTTCTATACACAAAATAATCATTAGATTTATATAACATCATATAAATTCACCTAGAATTACTCTTTGGTTTACCAAGAAATCAAAGTCAGTGGATATATGAGATGCCCTCCCCAATGAGAAATACTGTTGGGAAACAAACATAAAACTAAAAACAAACTAGGAATACCTGCTTCTAAAAGGAGGGCCTCAACAGTTGTCTTTTTCTCATTGGCCATCTGGAGATTGAGGTGAATGTACAGAGGGTTGTGTATAGAGTGGTGTACAGAGGGTTTACAAAGGAGACCAAGAGTAGAAAACCTCCTTTTCATGATAATTTTGTTTCATTCTACTTCACTGAGAATATTTCTATCATCAGCCAGTTTCCTTCCCCCTTGTCCTGGTGGCACAGCAAGGTCAGAAGTGGGTGCCTGTGGTCTGTCAGCCTCAGGAGCTTTGATTGACAGACTTGCTGAATTGCTGTCTACATGAAAAGGCTGCTGCAGTGTGCCTAGCATGTGCAAAATCCCTTTGTGTTGACTTTCTCCCAGGCATTTTGGCGTGAAATTTGTGCCTCAGCAGTCTTCTCAGAGATGTCCGAACAGAGCATGTGTCACGGCCACCTCCACTGGATACCTCTCTGTGTGAGCGTCAGCACTTTGACCCCCTCCTCCCACTGAACTAGAAACAGGTCAGCAGTCTTTCCCTCACTGTGTTCCTAGGGAAACATGCTGTGATGACTCTTGGAGTACTCAGTGTGTAACTTGAGTGGATAAGCAGAGAAGATAAAAGTTTGCTCCTCTTAGATCCAAGGGTTTGAATCTCTGAAATTCTGCCTTGCACCTTTTCTCATTCTTCTGAGGGTTGGGATGAAAGTATGAGCTTATTTTGAGATTCCTCAGGGCCGCACTTCCTTCCCTGACTCTATTCTTGCCGCATTACCTCACCTCATTAGGACCTGTATCTCCCTCTGATGGCATCTAGTTTCCGTTCCATTCACAGTGACTGGGGATCATATCTCTGATCCACTTAGAAACACTGAGCTCTGCCCCTGAGAATGTAAACGCTTTCTCGGCCACATCTATTGATCTCCAGGGCTCTATTTCTGGATTCCCATTCACCCACTCATGTGGCATTTGAGATATTGGTTGTGCCTTTGAGAGGCCAGAATTAAGTTGGGTACTAGGAACTAGATAAAGAATATTTCTTTGATGATGTAGAAGCAGGTTTTTATATAGCTGTCGATGAGGGTCCATAGCTCCTGGAAGTAAATCAGAGAAAGGGTAACATGTAGTAAATTCATCCTGCTTGGGGATGTGGAAGGAAAAGAATACTTAAAATGTAACAATGCAGTCATTTTATTGAAGCTTGATTCTTTAGAGGTAAGTGTGAAAGAGTGAATAAGCAAAACCAAGAAAGGAAGAGATAGTCAAAGAAATTCATTAGATTATTCCTAAACTGAAATTCCTGTTTCTAAAAGAAGAGAGAGCGAGCAAGCATATTCTTTGGGAGAGGGACCAGTTGCTCTGATTCGAAGATAACTCCTTTTATGATATTGTTAGGAAATAGGAAATAAGCAAAGGAAGCCCAGAATTGGGTTACAAAAAAAACCTTCAGCTGTAATAATGAATTGCTGTCTACAGGAGCTTTGATTGACAGACTTGCTGAATTGCTGTCTACATGAAAAGGCTGCTGCAGTGTGCCTAGCATGTGCAAAATCCCTTTGTGTTGACTTTCTCCCAGGCATTTTGGCGTGAAATTTGTGCCTCAGCAGTCTTCTCAGAGATGTCCGAACAGAGCATGTGTCACGGCCACCTCCACTGGATACCTCTCTGTGTGAGCGTCAGCACTTTGACCCCCTCCTCCCACTGAACTAGAAACAGGTCAGCAGTCTTTCCCTCACTGTGTTCCTAGGGAAACATGCTGTGATGACTCTTGGAGTACTCAGTGTGTAACTTGAGTGGATAAGCAGAGAAGATAAAAGTTTGCTCCTCTTAGATCCAAGGGTTTGAATCTCTGAAATTCTGCCTTGCACCTTTTCTCATTCTTCTGAGGGTTGGGATGAAAGTATGAGCTTATTTTGAGATTCCTCAGGGCCGCACTTCCTTCCCTGACTCTATTCTTGCCGCATTACCTCACCTCATTAGGACCTGTATCTCCCTCTGATGGCATCTAGTTTCCGTTCCATTCACAGTGACTGGGGATCATATCTCTGATCCACTTAGAAACACTGAGCTCTGCCCCTGAGAATGTAAACGCTTTCTCGGCCACATCTATTGATCTCCAGGGCTCTATTTCTGGATTCCCATTCACCCACTCATGTGGCATTTGAGATATTGGTTGTGCCTTTGAGAGGCCAGAATTAAGTTGGGTACTAGGAACTAGATAAAGAATATTTCTTTGATGATGTAGAAGCAGGTTTTTATATAGCTGTCGATGAGGGTCCATAGCTCCTGGAAGTAAATCAGAGAAAGGGTAACATGTAGTAAATTCATCCTGCTTGGGGATGTTGAAGGAAAAGAATACTTAAAATGTAACAATGCAGTCATTTTATTGAAGCTTGATTCTTTAGAGGTAAGTGTGAAAGAGTGAATAAGCAAAACCAAGAAAGGAAGAGATAGTCAAAGAAATTCATTAGATTATTCCTAAACTGAAATTCCTGTTTCTAAAAGAAGAGAGAGCGAGCAAGCATATTCTTTGGGAGAGGGACCAGTTGCTCTGATTCGAAGATAACTCCTTTTATGATATTGTTAGGAAATAGGAAATAAGCAAAGGGAAGCCCAGAATTGGGTTACAAAAAAAATCCTTCAGCTGTAATAATGAATTGTTGCCATGAGGAAAACACCTAAATTAGAAAAGAGTGACTGTCGGTCTTAATAAGAGCCATGGTGAAAAGCCCATCTTGAAATAGAAGCAAAATAAAGGAAAAACTGCATTGTTGCAGGGCTAATTTGATGAAGGGACCTCAGTAAATTGTGATTGCACAGTTAATAAACCCTAGAGCTTTTTTTGGAAGACAGAATTAGTTATTCAGTGGTAAAAAGAATCAATTACAAATTGTGTTGTCTTTTTTAACCAATCAGGGAGAGAAGCCACCATCATGATGAATACTCAAACTGAACAGAACTTCCCTGAACCCAAGATTTAACTCCATTTTTCAACAGGAGACTGAAAATTAATATGTCTCAATGGGGAAAATATTCCTTCTTGTGGCAATGAAAGAGTGTTTCCTGTTCTTTTCATGTAGAAGTTCTGTGGAGGGACATGAATGTGCTTAGATATGTCTTTTTAATACAGTTCAATGAGGATGAGTATATTACAGTGTATTCAGAGAGGAGAAAATCAGCCATTCAAAGGAAGGGGATTGGTATTTCTGCAAAGAATAACAGAGAATAACAGAGAATCAAACGATATTTATGTGAAGGTCAGTTATGTTACAGATAGAAAAATACAGAGTTCTGTAAACAGAACCATAGTATGTCTATATATATATATATATATATATATATATATACACATATATTATGTGTATATATATATATATATATATATTTAAAAAGCATTATCACTTTTGTAAAACAATTTCAAGTACATACTAGGGTGTATTAAAGCATATAGTATCTTTTAATAAAAGTGACAACTTATTTAAGAAATAAGAGTAAATCTTCCCTTTTTTTTCTGACCTAAATCAGACATGAATTAGGATAGCAAATTTCATAATTAAATGTGATTTTGTTCTGAGAGTTCAAATTTAAAATTTGAATTCAGCTTCCTGAAACTTGGATGGTATTTTTCCCATAGTATGAATATCATATATAACAATTGGACTGTTTCAGGAAAGCTCACTTAATTCAAAGGTCAGAGCAGCTGAGAAGGAAGACTGGGCTTTGAAGGGAGCCAAAACCAAGTTCAAGTTTTTCTGCCAACTCAGTGACTATAGACTAGTTATGTCTTGACTTGAACCCTCATATTTCTAATCAGAAAAATGGAGAAAATTGAACCTTCTTAAAGGGTTGTGGGTAGATACCAAAAGAATGAAACTGCTTTTTACACTTGTAGATCCTGGTGAGCTAGTAATTAAGAAAGTAAAAAAAAAAAAAAACCCACTGTTTTTTAATTGAATAATAGTTTTTAACTGTTAAATGGATTATTCTGAGAATACAGATTTATTGGTAGAGGAGATGAGGAAGCTTTTAAAAACTTATTCACATCACAGTAGTGGACAGTGTTGGTGTTGCCAATTCTTCATTACATTTTTTACCCAAATATGGCCTAACTTTAAATTTTTACATGTTTTAGTATTATATAATCTTCCTGTATGAATATGTTTTACACTGCATTTAAAATATGAGATTGTAACCATCAGTTTATGTGAATGTCTTCCAACTTTGACTACTAAAGTATTCTTATTTTAATCACCCAAACAGATTGGGAGACCTGGGATTGTCTTAGCTCTGACAAGTGAGGTATAAGAGGGACAGTCCCTTGTTCCAGAAGACCCTGCAGGCAGGAAACAGTGCCCTTTGTTGAGTGAAATGTAAAATGGAGTGGGTCAAGGGTCAGGTTCCGGTTAACTGCAATGGGAGAGGAAAAAGGATCTGGTTTACCTTCAGTCAGTTATTCATACCTAAGGGGATGGTGATATTTGGAGATCATCCATACTGAGTTTAGTCTGTCAACTCTAAGCTGAAAGTGAGTTAGAAGAAATGGAATATTTCTTCATAAATCAAATAGCATGAATTCAAAGATCAAACAAAGGACAAGGAGTTAACAAAAAGGAGGAAGGTGGTTGTAGACTAGTTTCTAGGAAGAGATTGATGTGGGAGGTGGGGCCTGACTTTGACCTTAAAGAATGAGTAGTAATTGGAATTGTGGAAAAAAACAGAATGGGAATAAACATAGTTTGTTTTATCAGAGGAGGGAGGAGGACTATGTGAAGATCAACTTAGGAAGAAACGGTAGCATGTGTCTTTGGGGAGCTATGACAAGTCAGACTGGAAAGGTAGTGAGAAAGTGGCAGACCTTTCCCCAACAAAATCTAACTCGGAAACTTGGTACCCCAGTTTATAGAATAGATAGTGTGGAGCCCCTCGGGCCACTGGTTTCACAGGCTCTGTCTTCCTTTCAGTATCCTCCAACCTCTCCCCCTCCCCAGAGAGTCTCAGAAGCGACTGAGCAACTCTGACTCATAGCTCTCTTCCTATGCATCTCTACAGATCTAACACTTAATGTATATCCTGTATATGTATCATACTAATGTATTATACTACTTATATTCACATATTCTTGTATATAGCTATTAATAATACTGGATTATATGTTTTATTTACATGATTAGATGAACACATATTGAATCAAAGTGTAATGGAAGCTTTTAAAAACTTATTCACATCACAGTAGTGGACCAATTCTTCATTACATTTTTACCCAAATATGGCCTAACTTTAAATTTTTACATGTTTTAGTATTATATAATCTTCCTGTATGAATATGTTTTACACTGCATTTAAAATATGAGATTGTAACCATCAGTTTATGTGAATGTCTTCCAACTTTGACTACTAAAGTATTCTTATTTTAATCACCCAAACAGATTGGGAGACCTGGGATTGTCTTAGCTCTGACAAGTGAGGTATAAGAGGGACAGTCCCTTGTTCCAGAAGACCCTGCAGGCAGGAAACAGTGCCCTTTGTTGAGTGAAATGTAAAATGGAGTGGGTCAAGGGTCAGGTTCCGGTTAACTGGAATGGGGAGAGGAAAAAGGATCTGGTTTACCTTCAGTCAGTTATTCATACCTAAGGGGATGGTGATATTTGGAGATCATCCATACTGAGTTTAGTCTGTCAACTCTAAGCTGAAAGTGAGTTAGAAGAAATGGAATATTTCTTCATAAATCAAATAGCATGAATTCAAAGATCAAACAAAGGACAAGGAGTTAACAAAAAGGAGGAAGGTGGTTGTAGACTAGTTTCTAGGAAGAGATTGATGTGGGAGGTGGGGCCTGACTTTGACCTTAAAGAATGAGTAGTAATTGGAATTGTGGAAAAAAACAGAATGGGAATAAACATAGTTTGTTTTATCAGAGGAGGGAGGAGGACTATGTGAAGATCAACTTAGGAAGAAACGGTAGCATGTGTCTTTGGGGAGCTATGACAAGTCAGACTGGAAAGGTAGTGAGAAAGTGGCAGACCTTTCCCCAACAAAATCTAACTCGGAAACTTGGTACCCCAGTTTATAGAATAGATAGTGTGGAGCCCCTCGGGCCACTGGTTTCACAGGCTCTGTCTTCCTTTCAGTATCCTCCAACCTCTCCCCCTCCCCAGAGAGTCTCAGAAGCGACTGAGCAACTCTGACTCATAGCTCTCTTCCTATGCATCTCTACAGATCTAACACTTAATGTATATCCTGTATATGTATCATACTAATGTATTATACTACTTATATTCACATATTCTTGTATATAGCTATTAATAATACTGGATTATATGTTTTATTTACATGATTAGATGAACACATATTGAATCAAAGTGAATATCACTCAGTCATGTCCAGACTCGTCGTGACCCCGTAAACTGTAGGCTGCCAAGCTCCTCTGACCATGGGATTTTCCAGGCAAAAATATTGGAGGAGGTTGCTGCTTCCTTCTCCAGGGGATCTTCCCAATCCAGGGATCAAACCCAGGTCTCCCACATTGCAGACAGCCTCTTTACCATCTGAGGCACCTTGAATACACACAAATTATATACTCACTTTTTTATTTAAATTGACCAGATGCTCTATTTCTGCCATGTTTCCTGCTGCCCTCTGGAAATCTGCTCTGAGAACAAGTCTTCTAGGCACTTTTCTCCTTCCACTTAGACTATTTGGACTTCAGAATGTAGTGGTTGATTTTCCCTTTGTTCCAAGAACCCATTAAGAGCTGAGGGGAGAGAATTAGGTGAATCCAACATCATTTGATGTCATCCTATGCCCTGCACCTCCAAAGCAAAAAGACAAAAACAGTGAGGTATGAAAATAACTGAAATTATTAGCTAACCTCTTTATTAACTACTGTACTGTGTCACTCTCACCAAAAGTGTAGCTGATTTGTTGAGAAAATACTTTATAAACTGGAATAAAGTAACTGGGAACCTCACTACAAAGAGATCAGAGTCTCTTTAGAGAATGTACCTTCAGATAGGTTCTGAGACACAGTGTCCATTTCTCTCTCCAAATCCTTAATTTAATTTTTTTTTTTTTTTGGTCACTTCTATTGGTCTTTCATTTATTCATTTTCATCCATCTTTGTTCTTTGGCCTATGTGGGCCTCCCATCGCAGTGGCCTCTCACTGCAGAGCACCGGCTCTGGGCACATGAGCTCCAGAGCTCTAGCTCGGTAGTTGGATGCATCGGTCCAGCTACTCCGCAGAGCATGGAATCTTCCCAGGCCAGAGATCAAACTGGCGCCGCTTGCACTGCAAGGCGTTGTCCTTACCCACTGGACTACCAGGGAAGCCCTCTCCAAATCCTTGGTGGAAGATTCCAGAAAGAAATGTGCTCTTCTAGATTGAGGAAAACCGGGAGGCACTCCAGATGTCGCTGACCCCTCAGAACAAGAATTTTAACAGCCAATGAGAGGTTTTGTGTGCCTCTAAGATGCTTTCTTTGTGTTTGTGTGGTTGTTCTAAACTTTGAATCCAAGGGAAATCTGAGGAAGATTCAGGCAGTTACTACATATATTGACTAGGGTAAAGAAATTGAACTTATTTTAATTAGTTTCTCTTTTTTTTGGATGTAGAGAGTGTCATACAGAGAGAAGTTAAGTCAGAAAGAGAAAAACAGATCTTGTGGGTCAGTACATATATATAGACTCTAGGATAGTTGTATAGATGACCTTATTGGCAAAGCAGAGATAGAGACACAGGTATAGAAAACAAATGTATGGACACCAATGAGGAAAGGAGTGGGAGAAACTGAGAGATTGGGATTGACACGTATACAGTACAGATACTATGTATAAAAGAGACAGTTGATGGGAACATCCTGTAGAGCATGGGGAACTCTGCTTAATGCACTGTGGTATCCTAAATGGGAAGGAAATCCAAAAGGGAGGGGATATACGTACATGTAGAGCTGGTTCAATTTGCTATACAGCAGATGCTAACACCGCATTGTAAAGCAGTATAAAATTAATAAAAGAAAAACCATCAAAAGTATAAAAAAAAGGAAAGAAAAAAGTTGATTTTAAAACAAAGGTAAAGTTACCAGTAGCAGGGACAAAGCATTGGACATAGTAGGCTGCCAATAAATGTTTTGTGAATTGAGATGTATTGTTTTTTGGAATAGTATGTGTATTAAAGAGTGAATTCGATTTTGTTCACTTTTGAGCACTGTATTTGCCCTACTAGGGTAGTCCTTTTTGCAAATATATCAGTCAGTCAGCAAACTGGATACTTATTTTAAATTCATAAAGCAACACACTTACATTTGAGTCTAAAACCAAACTGACAAACACACTTTCCTGAAGCAGAGCATTAAGTGATTTGTGAAAGGGATTTGGAATTATTTCTCACAAACCAGAAGGGGAGTCAAGAAAAAGTGAAACTTTAGGAGAGTATAGTCAACAAGGTAAGAAGTTTGGTAATGCTGATCTAGAAAGACACTGTAACTTTTAAATGTGTGCTTTCCAGCTGAAGGACTGCAGTGGGGATTTAAAATAGGACTATTTAATTTTTTAAAATTACATAAATTAAATGAACAGCCCATTAGCAGGACACCATCAGGACCACATGGCCAATTGAGATCAAGTTATATTGTCCTGCCTGCTGGATTTGAATGAGAATTAAGAAATTACTATTCCAGGGAGGTGTGGGACATCCATCCTCATTGGCAGTGACGATCTGCATTCGCTGACAGGTCAGCCCCTGCATCCTCCTAGGGCTCCACTGAGGGTATTAAGAAATTACTATGTGCCAGGGAGGTGTAAAAATTGTATAGATGACCTTATGTTTGGGCAAAAAGCAGAGATAGAGACAAAAGGAAAAATAGAAAACAAATGTATGGACACCAAGGAGGAAAGGAGTGGGAGAAACTGAGAGATTGGGATTGACACGTATACAGTACAGATACTATGTATAAAAGAGACAGTTGATGGGAACATCCTGTAGAGCATGGGGAACTCTGCTTAATGCACTGTGGTATCCTAAATGGGAAGGAAATCCAAAAGGGAGGGGATATACGTACATGTAGAGCTGGTTCAATTTGCTATACAGCAGATGCTAACACCGCATTGTAAAGCAGTATAAAATTAATAAAAGAAAAACCATCAAAAGTATAAAAAAAAGGAAAGAAAAAAGTTGATTTTAAAACAAAGGTAAAGTTACCAGTAGCAGGGACAAAGCATTGGACATAGTAGGCTGCCAATAAATGTTTTGTGAATTGAGATGTATTGTTTTTTGGAATAGTATGTGTATTAAAGAGTGAATTCGATTTTGTTCACTTTTGAGCACTGTATTTGCCCTACTAGGGTAGTCCTTTTTGCAAATATATCAGTCAGTCAGCAAACTGGATACTTATTTTAAATTCATAAAGCAACACACTTACATTTGAGTCTAAAACCAAACTGACAAACACACTTTCCTGAAGCAGAGCATTAAGTGATTTGTGAAAGGGATTTGGAATTATTTCTCACAAACCAGAAGGGGAGTCAAGAAAAAGTGAAACTTTAGGAGAGTATAGTCAACAAGGTAAGAAGTTTGGTAATGCTGATCTAGAAAGACACTGTAACTTTTAAATGTGTGCTTTCCAGCTGAAGGACTGCAGTGGGGATTTAAAATAGGACTATTTAATTTTTTAAAATTACATAAATTAAATGAACAGCCCATTAGCAGGACACCATCAGGACCACATGGCCAATTGAGATCAAGTTATATTGTCCTGCCTGCTGGATTTGAATGAGAATTAAGAAATTACTATTCCAGGGAGGTGTGGGACATCCATCCTCATTGGCAGTGACGATCTGCATCTGAGTGCGCTGACAGGTCAGCCCCTGCATCCTCCTAGGGCTCCACTGAGGGGTATGTTCATGGCAGAGAAGCAGCTCATTGTTCCACCTGGTTTTGACAAAGCCTCAGACTGTGGGGACCTGAGGTTGGAGTCAGAAGCCATTACTAAGTGAGAGAACCCACAGAGTGAGGCCATCAAGCTTCCTCTTTCCGTCCACTTGCCTGGATTCAGTCTAAGCTTCATAGTCATGAAGTCATTGAAGCAGTGGACTCTGTCTCGTTACTGCTGACACCTTTCTGTGACCTGCAGTTTTGAACTTTTTATTTGTAATAAGGGCTTCCTTGGTGGCTCAGATGGTAAAGAATCTGCCTGCAATGTGGGAGACCTGGGTTCGATCCCTGGGTTGGGAAGATCCCCTGGAGAGAGAAGGGCTACCCACTCCAGTATTCTTGCCTGGAGAATTCCATGGCTTGTCCATGGATCCCAAAGAAATAAGGGTGCCATGAAAAATCACACTGAACAGTACATCTTATAAACAAATTGAGCTTAAGGAAATGGCTTGCCTCTAGGTCTGCCATGGTCTTAGTTTATTGATAGTTGTCTGTGTAGAGTTTAAGTTAGAGAAGAGGTAAATCTTTGTCAATATAGATATACCCTTTTAAATATCATTGGTTTTATCTAGACAGTGATTTTTAAAATTGTGACTATCTAAAAAAATAGTAAAAAGTAATATATATTTTCCCTCTTGGACCTTTCAGCAGTTGATAGAGTGTGAAAGTGATTAAATTTCTTATTATGTCATCTTAGAAATTAAAGTTAAAGGGAAATACATTCTCAATTTTACCAATGTCATTTTTAATGCTACTTTTTAAAGCTCTATTATTTTGCTTTGGCTTTATTAATGTTTTTTATGTTTAAAGGCCATTTTTCTAGCCCTTCCCATTTTCTCAACGCCATGAGTAAGTTAATTACTTCCAGGTAAACTAAAACTGTAACATTTTCTGAGCCCTCGCTGCCTCCTTTGGTACTTAGGCTTGGCATTGAAAAGTTTAGTTCTAATAGCTTGGACCTTGTGCTTTCCATTTTGTTTGCCTTATTGAGACAAAAATCTGTATTTAGTTTATTTATTACAGCATCTATCATATTGCTGAGTATTTTCTAGGTACTAGGAATTGCTTGGTATTCCTTTCTCTTTTTTAACTGAGTTAATTTAGTGTTGTGTTAGTTTCAAGTGTACAGAAGAGGAGCCAGTTATGTATTCATGTAATACTCACAAACACAAGATATTGACTATAGTTCCCAGTGCTATACATTAGGTCCTTGTTACTTACCTATTTTTCATATAATAATATATATATCTGTTAATCCCAAATTCCTAATTATTTCCCCTACATCACATCCTCTTTGATACCATAAGCATCCATTCTAAGGCTGTGAGTTTTTTTTCCAAATTCCTTTAATTAATTTTTTCCCTCCCTCCCTTTTTCCCCATCCATCCCAGTAGTTATTGAAAACCATCTTCCTTTTTTAAACACCATGGATCCCAAAGAAATAAGGGTGCCATGAAAAATCACACTGAACAGTACATCTTATAAACAAATTGAGCTTAAGGAAATGGCTTGCCTCTAGGTCTGCCATGGTCTTAGTTTATTGATAGTTGTCTGTGTAGAGTTTAAGTTAGAGAAGAGGTAAATCTTTGTCAATATAGATATACCCTTTTAAATATCATTGGTTTTATCTAGACAGTGATTTTTAAAATTGTGACTATCTAAAAAAATAGTAAAAAGTAATATATATTTTCCCTCTTGGACCTTTCAGCAGTTGATAGAGTGTGAAAGTGATTAAATTTCTTATTATGTCATCTTAGAAATTAAAGTTAAAGGGAAATACATTCTCAATTTTACCAATGTCATTTTTAATGCTACTTTTTAAAGCTCTATTATTTTGCTTTGGCTTTATTAATGTTTTTATGTTTAAAGGCCATTTTTCTAGCCCTTCCCATTTTCTCAACGCCATGAGTAAGTTAATTACTTCCAGGTAAACTAAAACTGTAACATTTTCTGAGCCCTCGCTGCCTCCTTTGGTACTTAGGCTTGGCATTGAAAAGTTTAGTTCTAATAGCTTGGACCTTGTGCTTTCCATTTTGTTTGCCTTATTGAGACAAAAATCTGTATTTAGTTTATTTATTACAGCATCTATCATATTGCTGAGTATTTTCTAGGTACTAGGAATTGCTTGGTATTCCTTTCTCTTTTTTAACTGAGTTAATTTAGTGTTGTGTTAGTTTCAAGTGTACAGAAGAGGAGCCAGTTATGTATTCATGTAATACTCACAAACACAAGATATTGACTATAGTTCCCAGTGCTATACATTAGGTCCTTGTTACTTACCTATTTTTCATATAATAATATATATATCTGTTAATCCCAAATTCCTAATTATTTCCCCTCCCCTCCCTCACATCCTCTTTGATACCATAAGCTTCCTTTCTATGGCTGTGAGTCTCTGTTTTGTAAATAAGTTCATTTGTATCAATTTTTTTAGATTACACATGTAAGTGATATTATACAGTTGTCTCTTTCTGACTTGTTTCACTTAGCATGATACTCTCTAGGTCTATCCATATTGTTGCAAACGGCATTGTTTCATGCTTTTTCATGGCCGAGTAGTATTCCACTGTGTATATATACCACATCTTCTTTATCCTTTCCTAATCAATTCATTCAGCAAGCATTCACTCTTCTCCTCCCAGGAGAGGCAGGGTGTGTGCCTGGCCCTGGGATTCCTCCGTCCTGTCAAGAAGCTGGCACTAGTTCATGAGCAGTCTGGTAAACAAAAAGGTGGATGCTTCTCACAGTCAATAAGATATTGTATTCTGACTCAGAGCCTAAAAATAGTCTAAGGAGGTGAAGAGTCCTGGAATCTGTAGTCCTGACTGTGCAGCCATAACCCAGGTTATCTTGTGAAAGTCACTGGAACTCTGAATCTGAGGTGTCACCAGTAACACATCCCATCATAGTGCCTGCCGCCCTCTTACAAGATGGTTGTTAAGGGCTGAATGGGGGTATGACAGGCTTATGAGGCTTATGTTCACCTCTAAAATACCATACAAAATTTTATTTAAAAGTTAAGTGTGAACCTTTTCTTCAGGACTTTTTTCCCCCTTTAAAATCTATTCCTGCAAACTTACTACATTCAGAAGGCGTCCACACAGTTTTGAAATTCTGTACTTTGAAAACATGACAACAGATGCTAATGTATGGGGCTATATAAGTCAGTTACCAGATGGTTCACAAACATCTTTCCTATTAGATTTATGCAGTAAATCTTCATTCTCCTTGAAATGTTTGCTTGAATGTGTCCATAACGTTCTATTCTCCTTTCATATGTTTGTGCAGTGCACATCTGGCTTCCTTAACATTAGAGTATAATTAGGGTCAGGTATTCTTTTCCTTAACCTATGTGGCAAAATTAATCCCTAGCTTTCTTTTTCGTAGAGAGGCGGATGGTGGCAGGTTTTGCTCTAATTATGGGAAACCTAGATAAATGAGGAAGTTTCTTTTAGTTTTGAGGTTTTTTTACTCATTTTTTTTAATGTGGTTATGTCTCCTCTCTCCCCCCTCAAACCCCTACTTCCACTTCCATTTCCCCCGCAACTTCCATGCAGTATTAGAAGAGAACTTGGAGAAATTTGTGGGAATTCATGACCAGAGGAAAAGTGATTTACATTTATTACTATCCTTGAAAAATGACTTTACACTGCTAATGATACTCATTAATTACAATTCATTTTTTTCAGATGAGGATTCCATATTTGATAAGCTACCAAGCTTTGAAATTGTTTTAAGAATGACCTGCATCTGCTTTCCATATCTGTAGAGTATCCTTCTTTAGTAAAAAATATGAAATAGGTTGGAAAAAATTAGAATTTACTTAAGAACTGGTTCACTCCAAATAATTTTAATTAAGATTTTCTTTGGTAACTTTTTCATGCTCATAATAAGAAGTATTTAATAGACATTAAAGTAGAAGTATTTGAACTTTGCTAGTTTAATTTATGCTTTTTTTTTTTCTTTTATGTTGTATTTTAGGAATTCCCTATGGCTCAATGCAGAACCATCTCAGCTTCAATTAATATTTATTTTTTTATCTGTAGTCTCAGCTGTTTTAAGGTAGAAAGATAGCATATTAAAAGGCAATAATTAACCTAGTGCCTATTCAGTAATATCAGATCAGCAATGTTTTTTATCTTTGCACAATAGTTCTTCTATTGAATATATTTTATATATATGAGAATATATTTGAGAATTCTTATTTTCTCTTAATGATGGACTCATATCTCATATTCCTTAGTAAGCTACTCCCCACTGTATTCAGGTTATTACTGTCACCTAATTATACATCAGTATGTTAAATATTTCCTCAACTAAATGAAAAGTAGAGAGTAAATGGTATTGGTGTTACAAATGTGATACTAAAGTTAGAATGATTTGTCTGATTAAAGTCAGGTAAAATATTAATCAATACATTAGAAAAATGTGAATACAGTTTTGGAAGTATATTTGAATGAAGCTAATGGAAATTTGTTAGTGAAAATCTTTTGATTACAGTAAGTCTTTGCCCTTTTTTGAGTTTTAGGTTCCTCCTCTATGAGATAAATTTAATAATACATTAGAAAATGTGAATCAGTTTTGAGGTTTTACTCATTTTTTTAATGTGGTTATGTCTCCTCTCTCCCTCAAACCCCTACTTCCACTTCCATTTCCCAACTTCCATGCAGTATTAGAAGAGAACTTGGAGAAATTTGTGGGAATTCATGACCAGAGGAAAAGTGATTTACATTTATTACTATCCTTGAAAAATGACTTTACACTGCTAATGATACTCATTAATTACAATTCATTTTTTTCAGATGAGGATTCCATATTTGATAAGCTACCAAGCTTTGAAATTGTTTTAAGAATGACCTGCATCTGCTTTCCATATCTGTAGAGTATCCTTCTTTAGTAAAAAATATGAAATAGGTTGGAAAAAATTAGAATTTACTTAAGAACTGGTTCACTCCAAATAATTTTAATTAAGATTTTCTTTGGTAACTTTTTCATGCTCATAATAAGAAGTATTTAATAGACATTAAAGTAGAAGTATTTGAACTTTGCTAGTTTAATTTATGCTTTTTTTTTTTCTTTTATGTTGTATTTTAGGGAATTTCCCTATGGCTCAATGCAGAACCATCTCAGCTTCAATTAATATTTATTTTTTTATCTGTAGTCTCAGCTGTTTTAAGGTAGAAAGATAGCATATTAAAAGGCAATAATTAACCTAGTGCCTATTCAGTAATATCAGATCAGCAATGTTTTTTATCTTTGCACAATAGTTCTTCTATTGAATATATTTTATATATATGAGAATATATTTGAGAATTCTTATTTTCTCTTAATGATGGACTCATATCTCATATTCCTTAGTAAGCTACTCCCCACTGTATTCAGGTTATTACTGTCACCTAATTATACATCAGTATGTTAAATATTTCCTCAACTAAATGAAAAGTAGAGAGTAAATGGTATTGGTGTTACAAATGTGATACTAAAGTTAGAATGATTTGTCTGATTAAAGTCAGGTAAAATATTAATCAATACATTAGAAAAATGTGAATACAGTTTTGGAAGTATATTTGAATGAAGCTAATGGAAATTTGTTAGTGAAAATCTTTTGATTACAGTAAGTCTTTGCCCTTTTTTGAGTTTTAGGTTCCTCCTCTATAAGATAAATGTTAGATAAAATGTTTTCTTCCAGTTCTAACATATCAACCTTCTAAATATTAATGGGTGCACCCTAAGTAATTAAGGTGTGTGAAAAAAGCTTTTTCAAAGGAGCTTAATATTATTTACAATAATGTATAAGTAAATATACATGCTGCTGGTACAGAGTGATTTCAGATAAATAACTATATTGGTCACAAATTCAGAAGTCATGTAATCCTCGTGAAGGCTATGTTACTTGATTTCACTGGTGCCATCAAGACATTTTGCTTGTTTAATGTGATGTAAAATGTGCCTTATTTGGAAAGGGCACTAGGAGATGGGGATGAATTTAGGGACAGAAAACTGGCTGCAGAATTCTCCTACTTTGTCAGGAGAACTGCACTGAGGTTGAACTTATTAGTGAGAGTAATCACTTGGTTGTTCAGAAAATTCCATGACAGTACTTCCATTAACTCTCTAGTGATATTGTCACTAAAGGAATAAGGAGAAAAAGAAAGAGAAGCAAAACAACCAAACAGACATCCTATCTTCACTCTGCTGTGTCTGCATTAATGCAGCATCGTGGCAGCTGCTCTCTTTTTTTAAACAGCCTTTTTTTTTTTTTTTTTCTGGTGGCCTTTTTTTCCCCTGTAGAGTAAGCCGACCAGATTTTCACTTTATAAAACTGGGGCAGCCTAGCAGGGGACGAGAATTTCCATGAGCTATCTTCTGGGGATAATAATATCAGTAATCAGAGACTGTCATGGCAATTGTAGAGAGAGAAGAATTGCAGTAGACAGGAAATCAACACTTATTTTTTCCCCTGTAAGAGTAAGCCGACCAGATTTATATAAATGGACTGTATTCAGGTTATTACTGTCACCTAATTATACATCAGTATGTTAAATATTTCCTCAACTAAATGAAAAGTAGAGAGTAAATGGTATTGGTGTTACAAATGTGATACTAAAGTTAGAATGATTTGTCTGATTAAAGTCAGGTAAAATATTAATCAATACATTAGAAAAATGTGAATACAGTTTTGGAAGTATATTTGAATGAAGCTAATGGAAATTTGTTAGTGAAAATCTTTTGATTACAGTAAGTCTTTGCCCTTTTTTGAGTTTTAGGTTCCTCCTCTATAAGATAAATGTTAGATAAAATGTTTTCTTCCAGTTCTAACATATCAACCTTCTAAATATTAATGGGTGCACCCTAAGTAATTAAGGTGTGTGAAAAAAGCTTTTTCAAAGGAGCTTAATATTATTTACAATAATGTATAAGTAAATATACATGCTGCTGGTACAGAGTGATTTCAGATAAATAACTATATTGGTCACAAATTCAGAAGTCATGTAATCCTCGTGAAGGCTATGTTACTTGATTTCACTGGTGCCATCAAGACATTTTGCTTGTTTAATGTGATGTAAAATGTGCCTTATTTGGAAAGGGCACTAGGAGATGGGGATGAATTTAGGGACAGAAAACTGGCTGCAGAATTCTCCTACTTTGTCAGGAGAACTGCACTGAGGTTGAACTTATTAGTGAGAGTAATCACTTGGTTGTTCAGAAAATTCCATGACAGTACTTCCATTAACTCTCTAGTGATATTGTCACTAAAGGAATAAGGAGAAAAAGAAAGAGAAGCAAAACAACCAAACAGACATCCTATCTTCACTCTGCTGTGTCTGCATTAATGCAGCATCGTGGCAGCTGCTCTCTTTTTTTAAACAGCCTTTTTTTTTTTTTTTTTCTGGTGGCCTTTTTTTCCCCTGTAGAGTAAGCCGACCAGATTTTCACTTTATAAAACTGGGGCAGCCTAGCAGGGGACGAGAATTTCCATGAGCTATCTTCTGGGGATAATAATATCAGTAATCAGAGACTGTCATGGCAATTGTAGAGAGAGAAGAATTGCAGTAGACAGGAAATCAACACTATTTTGTTTGTTAGTTCTGGAGAATGAGTTCAGTGCCCTGTAACCATTTACCAAAAAGTTGGGCTCGAGTGCAACCCCCTATAAACTCTTGAACTCTAAGTTATTTCGAGACTAAGACAGATGGCAAAGCAGATTTGCTAGAGAATTATATAAATGGACTATATTCCAGTGGCTATACATTCACCTATTTGCCTTTAGAACTGAACTCTTTGTGCTTAAGCCAGAACTGGTTCAAATCCAGTTTCTCTCATCTCTCACGTCTCTTCTACGCTCACTTAGCACATTCTTATATACCTATATAGTTGCCATTTGATGATATCTTTGTGTTAAAATGTGCCCTGTGGCCAATTTGCCCCAGGCATGATCCCCCATAATAGGAAATACAAAGATAAATAAGAGAAGCAAATTCAAAATGTATATGGAGGACTAATAATCTCCTTGCACTCTCTAAACTTTTTAAAAATATCTTTATAAAATCCATACTTTGGTAAAATTATAATTTGTACTTTCATATAATCCATACTTTTATAGAATTATTCATAATTTTATAAAATAAAAATGTTCATTCAACAACGTACTTTGAATATTTCAAACAGGTGAGAGACTAATGATATAGGATAAAAGCACAGAGAATTTGAATTATAAAAATAATATTTATTAAAGCACCATCAAAAAATTAATGGGAAAAGAACAGATTACATTTTATGTGACTTTTAGAATATGCTTACTACATGGAAAAATGTAGAACTGGATCCCTTCCTAAACCTTTTACATAGGTAACCTCTGGATGTACTATAGAGATAAATGTGGAAAATAAAACTGTAAAACTAGTAGAAGAAAACACAGAAGAATATCTTTGTGACTTACAGATAGAAAAATATTTTTTAAAACCTCAAAAGTGTAACTTAAGAAAATATTGATTAACTTATGTATTAAAAATTCATGCAAATGGGCTTCCCTGGTGATCCAATGGGTAAAGACACTGCCTTGCAGTGCAAGAGGTGTTAGTTCGATCCCTGACCTGGGAAGATCCCACATGCTGCGGAGTGGCAGGACCGATGTGTCCAATTATCAAGCCGGCGCTCTGGAGCACGTGCGCCCAGAGCCGGTGCACTGCAGCGAGAGGGGCCGCTGCGATGGGAGGCCAACAGGGGCCAAAGAACAAAGATGGATGAAAATGAATAAATGAAAGACCAATAGAAGTTGCCAAAAAAAAAAAAAAAAAAAAAACCTTAAAAAAAAAAAAGATCATGCAAGAGACATGGGTTTGATCCCTGGGTGGGGAAGATTCCCTGGAGTAGGTAATAGCAACCCACTTCAGTATTCTTGCCTGGAAAATTCCATGGACAGCAGAACCTGGTGGGCTACAGTCCACTAGGTCATAAAGAGACATGACTGTGCATGTGTGCACGTGACCTTAAAATTTCAGACATCTGTGTTCAGCAACATAAATAAATAAATTAATACTAAACTAATACAATAAAATTACTTTACAATGTCTAATAAGATGAGAGATTTTCTAGGCTATAAAAATAGCTCATGAAAGTTACAAAGCAAAAGACAGAAATCCCAGTTGAAAAGATAGGTGGTTATGATCAGGTAGTTTATACAGAAGGACACCCAAAGAGTTACATGGTTACAAGTGTCCAAACCCATTAACAATAAGAGAAATGCAGATTCTAACAGTGTGAATTAGGCAGAAACTAGAAATGGGGATTATATAGTGCCAGAAACCAGGGATTGTATAATGGCAAAAACTGAGATTTGAGGCTCCTCACATAGAGTTGGTGGAAGTATACATTGGTGTAGCCAGTGGAGGCATACTGCATGCTGCAACACACTATGCGGCACATTTGTTTCTGTTCTACTCCTAGACAGCTTCCCACATTGTCCATATTGACATTGGTGCAAGAGTGTTTGTACAGTATGAATGGTATTGGTAGTGACAAGGTGCTGGAGGGATAATTACGTTGCCTGTGATCTGTGTGTTTTTCTCTATATACTTTATATACTTCTATACTTCTTTATGCATATTTCTGTATATATGTTAAAAGTTTTATTAAGATATGAGAAAAGCTAAATAGTATATTGTTCTGGGTTATATACTTAAGTGATAAAACTATCAAAGGATGTAAGAGAAGGATTCCTCTAAGGTCAAGGTACTGATTACTTCAATGAGAGAGGAAATATAAACATAGGAAGGACACACAGTGGCATTCTCAGAGACTAGTTAGTATCCTCAAGTTGTTGTCAGAGGTGAGGGTACACTGGTGTGTATTATATAACTTTACATATATGTTCTATATTTTTTTGGTGTGTTTGATGCAGTTAAAAAAAATCTTAGCAGAGTTTTGGCTCCAGATAAAATGGAATAGGCACACTCTACCTTGTGTCTCCCAATGAATTCAGCTATAAAACCTGGACAGAATTCATGCAGCCATTATGTGACGATACTGAAAAGCAAACAGTAACAGGAGGATTAGGGAAGTAGATCAGAATTGAATGTACTCCTGAACTGCTGATTAAGAGTGATTTTTACCATTATTCCCTTTCTGGTATCTCCTGTCCTAACCTTATTAGAGTTGAAACTCAGTCATGGGCACCAGAGCTCAGACAGAGAGAGCTCTAGGAGAAGGCCTCTAGTTCAGCTTGCCTAGTGACAAAGATAGAGGAAGGATTTTTTTTCTTTTCTCCATTTCCTTGTACTCAGGCCCCAAGCAGTTTCATCATTAGCAACGATGGCAGCCAGAGGCAAACATCTGAAGGGATAGAGCCTTCTCAAATCATTGGAGTTGTGGTTCCAAAATAGTGGAGCACACACACATTTTTCTCTCTCTGTCTGTTCTAGCAACCGAATAACATAACTAAAGCCCCAAATTTGCTGATGAAGGGCTAAAAATGGGAGCCCAAGGAAATAAAAAATATCAGAGATTATGCAATAAGCTGAGGGCTTGGAAAAATGACCCCATAAAAATGTTCATGTACTCCTGGGTTCATCCTTGAGCTGCTGCAACCTATGCAATTTGTTTCTGTTCTACTCCTAGACAGCTTCCCACATTGTCCATATTGACATTGGTGCAAGAGTGTTTGTACAGTATGAATGGTATTGGTAGTGACAAGGTGCTGGAGGGATAATTACGTTGCCTGTGATCTGTGTGTTTTTCTCTATATACTTTATATACTTCTATACTTCTTTATGCATATTTCTGTATATATGTTAAAAGTTTTATTAAGATATGAGAAAAGCTAAATAGTATATTGTTCTGGGTTATATACTTAAGTGATAAAACTATCAAAGGATGTAAGAGAAGGATTCCTCTAAGGTCAAGGTACTGATTACTTCAATGAGAGAGGAAATATAAACATAGGAAGGACACACAGTGGCATTCTCAGAGACTAGTTAGTATCCTCAAGTTGTTGTCAGAGGTGAGGGTACACTGGTGTGTATTATATAACTTTACATATATGTTCTATATTTTTTTGGTGTGTTTGATGCAGTTAAAAAAAATCTTAGCAGAGTTTTGGCTCCAGATAAAATGGAATAGGCACACTCTACCTTGTGTCTCCCAATGAATTCAGCTATAAAACCTGGACAGAATTCATGCAGCCATTATGTGACGATACTGAAAAGCAAACAGTAACAGGAGGATTAGGGAAGTAGATCAGAATTGAATGTACTCCTGAACTGCTGATTAAGAGTGATTTTTACCATTATTCCCTTTCTGGTATCTCCTGTCCTAACCTTATTAGAGTTGAAACTCAGTCATGGGCACCAGAGCTCAGACAGAGAGAGCTCTAGGAGAAGGCCTCTAGTTCAGCTTGCCTAGTGACAAAGATAGAGGAAGGATTTTTTTTCTTTTCTCCATTTCCTTGT
Organism: Tragulus kanchil; assembly: GCA_022376925.1. Lineage (NCBI taxonomy): Eukaryota > Metazoa > Chordata > Mammalia > Artiodactyla > Tragulidae > Tragulus > Tragulus kanchil. The sequence goes on from JAIOJX010000024.1 coordinate 59,438,784, forward strand.
ACTCAGGCCCCAAGCAGTTTCATCATTAGCAACGATGGCAGCCAGAGGCAAACATCTGAAGGGATAGAGCCTTCTCAAATCATTGGAGTTGTGGTTCCAAAATAGTGGAGCACACACACATTTTTTTTCTCTCTCTGTCTGTTCTAGCAACCGAATAACATAACTAAAGCCCCAAATTTGCTGATGAAGGGCTAAAAATGGGAGCCCAAGGAAATAAAAAATATCAGAGATTATGCAATAAGCTGAGGGCTTGGAAAAATGACCCCATAAAAATGTTCATGTACTCCTGGGTTCATCCTTGAGCTGCTCGACACATGGCTAATATATTGTATCAAAACTCTGATGAAGTCAATGGATAAACCATTGCCCACATTCATACTGGCCACATGGTGGCACACACATAGGAAAAATCCAAATAGCACTGCAGGGCTTTAGAAAATTGACCTAATGCTAGAACCCTAACCCACAAAAGCCAAATTGGAATTTGTGAACTGAACCTCACTAATTTGATTGTCTGCTAACCAAAATATTGCATAATCCATAGGATTTAAACATGATACATAGTCTCATAATATCACATCAGAACTGTCCAAGATATTATCCCAAACTACTTGGCATATAAAGAACCCCAACTTATATTAGACAGAAAATCAACAGATGCCAATGATGGGAATATATAGGTGTTCAAATGATCTGACAGAGACTTTTATAAAAGCTGTTACTTAAAAAACACCAAGCAATCACCAACAATCTTGAAATAAATGATAAAAAGGAAAGTCTTAACAGCAGGGTTTTTTTTTTGCAGATACAGGCAAACTGATATTCAATATTTTGTGTAAAGACAAAAGAATTACCATAGCTGAAATAATTTTTAAAAGAAAAAGACAGCTCATATGAATCACACTTCATGACTTTTTATATGTTCTTATATTGATTACTTGATTATATTGATTACTTATTATGTTGATTACTTGATTACTGGTATACAGTAATTAAGACTGTGGAAGGGGCAGAAGAAGAATTGACAGTGGACCAAAAGGGACTATCTACAGCTGATGGATTTTGACTTTGATAGTGGTACAAAACCAAATAGGTCTCTTTCCAGCAAATGGTGTTAGAGCAATTGAAGAATTTCAGTAAGGGGCAAAAAAAAAAAGAATTAGAAAGACTCTTGACCTAAGTGTCAGCCTTATTAAAAATATAACTTGCAATTGACTGAATACTAAATAAAATATAAAACTATAAACCTTTGAAAAGAGAAAATATGAAAAAATCTTTATGATATGAGGTCAGGCAAAACATTCTCAAGCATGATAGCATATTTATAAGTGTAAAATCATGGCATAAGTATGTGTCACGGGCACCGTGTTGGAGCTTACTCTGATTACTATTTTCACTAGTTCTCACTAAGAGGTACTATATTAAATAGCTCAGAGACATTTTCGCAAACACGGTGTAGTCCCCTCACTGTGTGAGCCTCGGACTTCGACAATAAAGTGTCGCGGTCTTGAGTATTGTCAAACCAAGAGTGGGTTTATTAATCATCAAATAAAGGCAAGCGCAGATAATCAGAAATAATCAGAACTCAATCAAATGCAAACAGATGTTCTTACCCCAGAGCTGGAGTCTCGGTCTCACACCAGCGCAGCCGATCTCCGTGAGCGAGCCTCCCGCACAATCTTCCCTTACTCTTTTTATATTTTTCCAACTAGAAACCTCAAGTTAGTTAATAATCATGAAGAAGCTTTTTGTCTCTCTAGAGATGCAAAAGATGGGAATATATAGGTGTTCAAATGATCTGACAGAGACTTTTATAAAAGCTGTTACTTAAAAAACACCAAGCAATCACCAACAATCTTGAAATAAATGATAAAAAGGAAAGTCTTAACAGCAGGGTTTTTTTTTTGCAGATACAGGCAAACTGATATTCAATATTTTGTGTAAAGACAAAAGAATTACCATAGCTGAAATAATTTTTAAAAGAAAAAGACAGCTCATATGAATCACACTTCATGACTTTTTATATGTTCTTATATTGATTACTTGATTATATTGATTACTTATTATGTTGATTACTTGATTACTGGTATACAGTAATTAAGACTGTGGAAGGGGCAGAAGAAGAATTGACAGTGGACCAAAAGGGACTATCTACAGCTGATGGATTTTGACTTTGATAGTGGTACAAAACCAAATAGGTCTCTTTCCAGCAAATGGTGTTAGAGCAATTGAAGAATTTCAGTAAGGGGCAAAAAAAAAAAGAATTAGAAAGACTCTTGACCTAAGTGTCAGCCTTATTAAAAATATAACTTGCAATTGACTGAATACTAAATAAAATATAAAACTATAAACCTTTGAAAAGAGAAAATATGAAAAAATCTTTATGATATGAGGTCAGGCAAAACATTCTCAAGCATGATAGCATATTTATAAGTGTAAAATCATGGCATAAGTATGTGTCACGGGCACCGTGTTGGAGCTTACTCTGATTACTATTTTCACTAGTTCTCACTAAGAGGTACTATATTAAATAGCTCAGAGACATTTTCGCAAACACGGTGTAGTCCCCTCACTGTGTGAGCCTCGGACTTCGACAATAAAGTGTCGCGGTCTTGAGTATTGTCAAACCAAGAGTGGGTTTATTAATCATCAAATAAAGGCAAGCGCAGATAATCAGAAATAATCAGAACTCAATCAAATGCAAACAGATGTTCTTACCCCAGAGCTGGAGTCTCGGTCTCACACCAGCGCAGCCGATCTCCGTGAGCGAGCCTCCCGCACAATCTTCCCTTACTCTTTTTATATTTTTTCCAACTAGAAACCTCAAGTTAGTTAATAATCATGAAGAAGCTTTTTGTCTCTCTAGAGATGCAAAAGAGGTCATCACCGGAGCCGTTTCTCCCCCACCAACACCTTTGCTCCCGAGGAGAAACATTTGTTTATAGAAAAAACGTTCTTACAATTCGAAGGGAACTAGAGTTGTAAAAAGCATGTCACATTAGCATTGAAAAGGGGTAAGAGGAAGAGGTTTCGCGCTTTGCATTAGCACTTCTATCGATGTTTGCTAAAGGTAATAGTTTAAAACTGTTATGAGTGGGGCTCTTCTGGCCCAGGCTTTTTTTTATCAGTGACTAGCTACCAATTCATCTTCGGAGGAGGTTTCAGAGAAGCGAGGCTTGCAAGCAGCACCTATCATTAGTGTAAGGAGACAATTGTCTGCTCAGCCCGGATATCTTTTCTTGATCTTTCCTGTGAGAAGTGAACATGCCTTTACTTGCCCATGACATATGTAATCCACAAAAGAAGAGTTGATAAATTAGCCTTTATCAAAATTTAAAACTTTTGGTCTCCCAATGTTAAGAACATGAAAAGACAAGTTGTATACTAAGGAAGGAAATTGTAAAGCCCATGTCTGACAAAACTCTTGTATCAAGAATAAGTAAAAAAAAAGAGAGAGAGAGAGAAAAAAATAACACCAAAATCTCTCGACTAAGCAGTGTATAATATAAAAATAATTGTGTGTGTGTATATATATATATACATATACTATATATATATATAGTGTATAAGAAACCTGATTTTTAAAATAAGACAAAGACTTGAGCAAACATTTCACCTATGATAATATATAGAATGGATAATAAGCACACAAAAAGATGTTCTTCATCATTAGTCATTAGAGAAGTGTATATTAAAACCTTTTACTATCTATTCCACATCTATTAAAATTAAAACTTTAAAAAATTTTGAACTTGCATTCATTGCTGGTAGAAATGCAAAATGATATAGCCACTCTAAAAAAATTCTTACCCCAGAGCTGGAGTCTCGGTCTCACACCAGCGCAGCCGATCTCCGTGAGCGAGCCGCCCGCACAATCTTCCCTTCCTCTTTTTATACTTTTTCCAACTAGAAACCTCAAGTTAGTTAATAATCATGAAGAAGCTTTTTGTCTCTCTAGAGATGCAAAAGAGGTCATCACCGGAGCCGTTTCTCCCCCACCAACACCTTTGCTCCCGAGGAGAAACATTTGTTTATAGAAAAAACGTTCTTACAATTCGAAGGGAACTAGAGTTGTAAAAAGCATGTCACATTAGCATTGAAAAGGGGTAAGAGGAAGAGGTTTCGCGCTTTGCATTAGCACTTCTATCGATGTTTGCTAAAGGTAATAGTTTAAAACTGTTATGAGTGGGGCTCTTCTGGCCCAGGCTTTTTTTTATCAGTGACTAGCTACCAATTCATCTTCGGAGGAGGTTTCAGAGAAGCGAGGCTTGCAAGCAGCACCTATCATTAGTGTAAGGAGACAATTGTCTGCTCAGCCCGGATATCTTTTCTTGATCTTTCCTGTGAGAAGTGAACATGCCTTTACTTGCCCATGACATATGTAATCCACAAAAGAAGAGTTGATAAATTAGCCTTTATCAAAATTTAAAACTTTTGGTCTCCCAATGTTAAGAACATGAAAAGACAAGTTGTATACTAAGGAAGGAAATTGTAAAGCCCATGTCTGACAAAACTCTTGTATCAAGAATAAGTAAAAAAAAAGAGAGAGAGAGAGAAAAAAATAACACCAAAATCTCTCGACTAAGCAGTGTATAATATAAAAATAATTGTGTGTGTGTGTATATATATATATACATATACTATATATATATATAGTGTATAAGCAACCTGATTTTTAAAATAAGACAAAGACTTGAGCAAACATTTCACCTATGATAATATATAGAATGGATAATAAGCACACAAAAAGATGTTCTTCATCATTAGTCATTAGAGAAGTGTATATTAAAACCTTTTTACTATCTATTCCACATCTATTAAAATAACTAATTTAAGACATTCTGACAATATTAAGTGCAGACAAGGATATGGAGCAGTTAGAACTTGCATTCATTGCTGGTAGAAATGCAAAATGATATAGCCACTCTCAAAAGCAATTTGGTCTCTTTCTATAAAATTAAATATACATCTGTCATATGCAGAAATCCAACTTCTGGGTATTTCCCTTAAGGGAAATGTAGACTTATATTCACTCAAAAGCCTATCCATGACAGTTTATGGAATGTCTATTCATGATTGTTCAAAACTATAAACAATGTCTTTAAGGGTAAATGGATTAATAAAGTGTGGTATGTCCATGCAATATAACAATGCACAGTATTATAAAGGAACAAACCATGGATTCATGCAATTTGGATGAATCTCTTATGCTGGATGAAGGCAGCCAGCTTCCAAAGTTCCATGCTATATGGTGCCATTGACAGTTGACTTTTGAACAATCGAGGTTTGAACTGTGCAGGTCTATGTATACATGTATATTTCATTAAATATTTATTACAAAATCCACAGTTGGTTGAATTTGAGGATGCAGAACCATGGATGTGAAAGGCTAACAGTAAAGTTATAAATGAATTTTCAGCTGTGTAGGGACTTGGTACCCCTAACTGTTGTGTGGTCAAGGGTCAACTATATGACATTCACAGAAGGAAAAACTGTAGTATTAGAAACTGATTGGTGGTTGCCGGGAGTATTATAATTTAGAAAACAAAATTTCAAATGTTTTCTACTGGAAAGGAAAACAATGTTTTGGCTATCATGGCAATTGCAGTATATTGGGGAAAAGTGAGGAGACAGCAAGAAATAGAATTAACTCAAACATGCGGACTTGGGATTAGATTTCTAAAGCATGCTGATAGAGATAGGTAGAACAATTTTTAAAAAATAAACTTTAAATGATTTGCTTATTAATTTTTGTAGTGAAATGGATATTTCTAAATCAGCAACTGCACATAAAGCTATTTTATCTTGTACAGTTAAACAATCTCTGTGCAAATTTTCTTTGCTTTTAATTTACTTAGAGACTTTTCTCTTTATAGATATATGAAGGTAAAAGTCTGCCCAAGCTATAAAAATTATTGTAAATTTAAAATAATGGTATTTGAATTGATATTCCACTTTTGGCAGAGAATTCAGCTATGTGTAAAAATGAAAGTTAGAAAAATATTCCTAAAGCAAAAGCAGAGTTGTTTTGAAGAATAATTTGTATTAAATTATTTGGCTCCCTGTCAGTCTGTACTTGTAGGTACAGCCTTTATGAGCTGTTGGGCAGACCATTTTATTCTGTGCCTTAGTTTCCCCTTATGTGTAATGTGAGGATAGTTATTCTGGCATCTGATGTTTTTTCTGAAACCCTTTCAGAACACATATGGCGTCCATATTTCAGCACAAGTCTTTAAGACCATTGATATTTACAAAATTTCATCATTATTCTTCTGAAAAACCAAGTATATCTTCTCATTTCACAGTCTGAACATCAATGAAGAAAATGACAGAAGCTTGTACTTAAGGATATAGAAAATATTTAAGTTAGAAAATGTCTCTTTGGCAGGGAAAAAAGAAAGAGGGATTGCTTTATGTTCTCTTTTTAAGTTTTAAAGCACACATCAAAGAATGACATTTAATAATAGATAGCAGAGTTTAAAGCTGTAAAAACCATGTGGAAGAAGAAATATGGATATACCTCCAGCCCCTTTCAAAGAGAAAGGTATCATGAAATGTATATATTTACTACATTGGAAAGCTGTTATATGTGATTTTGATATGGTTGTCCTAGGAAAGATTCATGCAGGCCTTCAGTAGAAATTAAGATCCATGCTTATTCCTTTCCCCTAAAAAATATGTTTCAATATTGATAAGAACATGTATGTGTGCATGCTGAGTCTCTTCAGTCGTGTTTGACTCTTTGCAACCCTAAGGACCATGGCCCACCAGACTCCCCTGTTCATGGGACTCTCCAGGCAAGAATACTGGAGTGGGTTTTCATGGCCTCCTCCAGGGGATTTCCAGACCCAGGGATTAAACCTGCATCTCTTATGTCTCCCGTATTGACAAGCAGGTTCTTTATCACTAGCATCACCTGAAAAGCCCAAAGAATATGTATTTTTAACAATATGTATTTAAGTAAGAGCATCCTTTAAATGTCATTATGTTCTTATAGTTGCACAATGTAAAGGGGATGTGGATATATATCATATTGTATATGAACACATAAGCTATAGTCACTTATTAGTTTGTCCAATAAAATGTGTGTTTGTGTGTATGTATACCTAACTTGTAAGTATATCAGTAACCTGAGATATGCAGATGACACTACTCTTATGGCAGAAAGCAAAGAGGAACTAAAGAACCTCTTGATGAAGGTGAAAGAGGAGAGTGAAAAAGCTGCCTTAAAACTCAATATTCAAAAAACTAAGATCATGGCATCTGGTCCCATCACTTTAGGCCAAATAGATGGGAAAACAATAGAAACAATGATAGACTTTATTTTCTTGGGCTCCAGAATCACTGTGGAGGGTGACTGCAGCCATGAAATTAAAAGATGCTTGCTTCTTGGAGGAACAGCTATCGCAAACCTAGACAACATGTTAAGAAGCTGAGACACCCCTTTAACGGCCAAATAGATGGGAAAACATGTCTCGTTGGCAGGAAAAGAAGAAAGAGGGATTGCTTTATGTTCTCTTTTTAAGTTTTAAAGCACACATCAAAGAATGACATTTAATAATAGATAGCAGAGTTTAAAGCTGTAAAAACCATGTGGAAGAAGAAATATGGATATACCTCCAGCCCCTTTCAAAGAGAAAGGTATCATGAAATGTATATATTTACTACATTGGAAAGCTGTTATATGTGATTTTGATATGGTTGTCCTAGGAAAGATTCATGCAGGCCTTCAGTAGAAATTAAGATCCATGCTTATTCCTTTCCCCTAAAAAATATGTTTCAATATTGATAAGAACATGTATGTGTGCATGCTGAGTCTCTTCAGTCGTGTTTGACTCTTTGCAACCCTAAGGACCATGGCCCACCAGACTCCCCTGTTCATGGGACTCTCCAGGCAAGAATACTGGAGTGGGTTTTCATGGCCTCCTCCAGGGGATTTCCAGACCCAGGGATTAAACCTGCATCTCTTATGTCTCCCGTATTGACAAGCAGGTTCTTTATCACTAGCATCACCTGAAAAGCCCAAAGAATATGTATTTTTAACAATATGTATTTAAGTAAGAGCATCCTTTAAATGTCATTATGTTCTTATAGTTGCACAATGTAAAGGGGATGTGGATATATATCATATTGTATATGAACACATAAGCTATAGTCACTTATTAGTTTGTCCAATAAAATGTGTGTTTGTGTGTATGTATACCTAACTTGTAAGTATATCAGTAACCTGAGATATGCAGATGACACTACTCTTATGGCAGAAAGCAAAGAGGAACTAAAGAACCTCTTGATGAAGGTGAAAGAGGAGAGTGAAAAAGCTGCCTTAAAACTCAATATTCAAAAAACTAAGATCATGGCATCTGGTCCCATCACTTTAGGCCAAATAGATGGGAAAACAATAGAAACAATGATAGACTTTATTTTCTTGGGCTCCAGAATCACTGTGGAGGGTGACTGCAGCCATGAAATTAAAAGATGCTTGCTTCTTGGAGGAACAGCTATCGCAAACCTAGACAACATGTTAAGAAGCTGAGACATGGGGCCCTCTCTGGTGGCTCAGTGGTGAAGAATCTGCCTGCAAATGCAGAAGACGTAGGTTCAATCTCTGATCAGGGAAGATCCCAAATGCCATGGAGTGATTAAGCCCAGGTGCCACAACTGATGAGCTCACGTTCTATAAAGTCTGAAAGCCACAGAACTGAGCCCAAGAGCCACAACTACTGAAGCATGCCTGCCCTACAGCCTGTGCTCTGCAACAAGAGAAAGCATCTCAATGTGAAGCTCACAATGCAACTAGAGGGTAGCACTTTCTCGACACGACCAGAGAAAAACCCACACAGCAATGAAGACCTAACACAACCAAAAAAGCAGAGACATCATTTTGCTGACCAAAATTTGTATAGTCAAGACTGTGGTTTTCCCAGTTAGACCATAAAGAAGGCTGAGTGCTGAAGAATTGAGGATTTCAAATTGTGGTGTTGGAGAAGACTCTTGAGAGCCCCTTGGGTTGCAAGGATCCTTTAGGATTGAAAGGAATCCTAAAGGAAATCAACCCAGAATATTCATTCATTGAAGAGACTGATGATATAGATGAAGCACCAGTACTTTGGCCGCCCGATTCGAAGAGCCAACTCAGGAAAAGACCCTGATGCTGGGAAAGACTGAGGGCAGGAGGAGAAGGGGACAACAGAGGATGAGATGTTTGGATGGCATCGCTGACTCAATGAACATGAGTTTGAGCAAGCTCCAGGAGATGGTGAAGGACAGGGAGGCCTGGCATACTGCAGTCCATGGTGTTGCAAAGAGAGTCAGACATGATTGAGTGACACAACAACAAAATACCTAACTTGAATGGAGGTCCATTTAATAAATATGTTTATGACTTGTGAGTGTGTTTTATATTATTACTGTTCATAAAACTGGTAGATATGGCATTCCCTGTGTTTGAACAGTGTTCACAATATTTGCATTTACTGAGCAAGAACTAACAGTAACAGTTTCTGTGTTAACACAAGAGTCTGGGCAGCTTGATTCAAGCATCGTTTATGATTGTGCTTTCTAAAGATAAGCTGAAGGCTTTACAAAATGTCATGTCTTCTTTTGGATGATCTTTCTTTTCCTTAAAGATTTTTGTTGGCACTGCTATAAGGTATAAGACTGGAGTTTCCTCAAAGTAATACACACACACACACACACACACACACACACACACACACATGAAGCATGGAAGTAAAAGCTGCAAACATTATCTTACATAGGGATTCAGTATATGCAAGTGAAGTGAAAGTGTTAGTCACTCGGTAGTGTCTGCCTCTTTGTGACCCCATGCTCTCCAGGGTCCTGTCCATAGAATTCTTCAGGCAACAACACTGGAGTGGGTAGCCATTCCCTTCTCCAGGGGATCTTCCCAACCCAGGAATTGAATCTAGGTCTCCTGCATTGCAGGTGGATTCGTTACTGTCTGAGCCACCTGGGAGGCCTTACATAGGGACTCAATGTATAGGAAAGGCAAAGATGACTTTAACTGTTGTTCTGTCAGCTTGCCTAGCCACTTTGCCATCCACGTCCCCCAGCCCCCAACAACAAAAAACATCAGCATAAGTAGCCTCCCATTGTCACTGGAGAAATCTAGACCTTCATCTTCCTTCTTAACATTATTAGTCAAGTAGTAAGAGTACAGTCTTAAAAATTAAGTGTTCTGTTGGATTATATATTTAATATGCATTAGAATTTTGCATTGTTCCAACTACTTAAAGCAACTGAGGGCAGAAGGGGACAACAGAGGATGAGATGTTTGGATGGCATCGCTGACTCAATGAACATGAGTTTGAGCAAGCTCCAGGAGATGGTGAAGGACAGGGAGGCCTGGCATACTGCAGTCCATGGTGTTGCAAAGAGAGTCAGACATGATTGAGTGACACAACAACAAAATACCTAACTTGAATGGAGGTCCATTTAATAAATATGTTTATGACTTGTGAGTGTGTTTTATATTATTACTGTTCATAAAACTGGTAGATATGGCATTCCCTGTGTTTGAACAGTGTTCACAATATTTGCATTTACTGAGCAAGAACTAACAGTAACAGTTTCTGTGTTAACACAAGAGTCTGGGCAGCTTGATTCAAGCATCGTTTATGATTGTGCTTTCTAAAGATAAGCTGAAGGCTTTACAAAATGTCATGTCTTCTTTTGGATGATCTTTCTTTTCCTTAAAGATTTTTGTTGGCACTGCTATAAGGTATAAGACTGGAGTTTCCTCAAAGTAATACACACACACACACACACACACACACACACACACACACATGAAGCATGGAAGTAAAAGCTGCAAACATTATCTTACATAGGGATTCAGTATATGCAAGTGAAGTGAAAGTGTTAGTCACTCGGTAGTGTCTGCCTCTTTGTGACCCCATGCTCTCCAGGGTCCTGTCCATAGAATTCTTCAGGCAACAACACTGGAGTGGGTAGCCATTCCCTTCTCCAGGGGATCTTCCCAACCCAGGAATTGAATCTAGGTCTCCTGCATTGCAGGTGGATTCGTTACTGTCTGAGCCACCTGGGAGGCCTTACATAGGGACTCAATGTATAGGAAAGGCAAAGATGACTTTAACTGTTGTTCTGTCAGCTTGCCTAGCCACTTTGCCATCCACGTCCCCCAGCCCCCAACAACAAAAAACATCAGCATAAGTAGCCTCCCATTGTCACTGGAGAAATCTAGACCTTCATCTTCCTTCTTAACATTATTAGTCAAGTAGTAAGAGTACAGTCTTAAAAATTAAGTGTTCTGTTGGATTATATATTTAATATGCATTAGAATTTTGCATTGTTCCAACTACTTAAAGCAACTGCATCACATTTGCTTTTTAAGTTTACTCTGGTTATTCTTTTTCCTGTTTAATTGTAACATAAAGTTTTCAAAGACAAAAATGAACAAAGGCCAGCAGCCCCACTGAGCTGTGAAGCAGGGAGGAAGCTCAGCCCCCTCCCACTACAGCCCACTTGAAAATGTGCTTCTGAGACCCTTAAGGTAAGACTTTAAAAAAAGAGAATTGGACAGTTGTCAAGGATGGTTGGTTTTTAAGGCTTAACTACCTGAGCAATGTTCATTTAAAATAACATATGAGTCTCAATCAAAATGATCTAAGCTGAGCAAACGGCTGCTTTGTCCTTCCCTTTCAAGGAAGTTCGGAGGTGCTGCAAATTTGGGAGAGGGAAATTTCTCTGGTTATTGCTCTTTATTCCTTTTTGGTAATCGTCTTTTTCTTTCTGAAAAGCATAAAAAAGTCAAGCCTATAGGAAACCTTATAAGAAACTTTTTTAGTTAGAATCCAACTTCTTTTTCTTCATTCATTAGCATGTAGTCTTCAAAATATAGGTCCACTAGAAAGACTGTGAAGTTAAAGGATTCTTTGCTTTTGGGAATCAGATTCTTTTTCTTTTTGGAAGAGGCATAAAGACTTTTCCAGGTCAATTCCTGTTTTGTAGGAGGCTGGGACTTGTCATGCTCTTTGGGGTGTGGCCCCCGACGGTTGGCTGTTTCAGTGGTAGAATCTGGAAGTCAGTTTCCCATGCTTCTTTGCTGGACTGTGGTTATTTAGTACCATCCTACATTCTGAAAATTCACATACCTGCCCAGAAGTGTTCTTCCATGACTGGACCTCTAGGCAGTGTCTCCTTAAGTTGATAGATGCTCCCTGCTGAAGTCAGACTAATTAGGCCACCCTGACTCTGAGTGTGTATGTGTGTCTGTGTGTTAGTCACTCAATTGTGACAACACTCTGCAACCCTATGAACTATAGCCCACCAAGCTTCTCTGTTCATGGGATTCTCCACGCAAGAATACTAGAGTAAGTTGCCATTCCCTTCTCCCAGGAGAACTTCCTGACATAGGGATCGAACCCAGGTCTCCTGCATTGCAGGCAGATTCTTTACTATCTGAGACACCAAGGAAGCCACCTTGACTACCAACCCCTGAACATGTGAAATGACCACTGTCTTTCCAGAGACAGATGCCTAGGTGGCCTCAACCTTGCTTTTTGTTCTCAAAACTTCTATCCCTCTGGTTGAAATAAAAATGTTCAGGAAACATTTTTTTCCTGGATCATTTTTATTCTTTTTCTTCAACCCTTGTTTTGGGTGGTAAGCAAAGCCTAGAATCATGGAAAAGTATAGTCAGGATACTTAAATGTAACCTGGATTCATGAGCAGACATTTTTCAGTGGCTCTCATAAATGTTTTAAATGTGTTCCAAAATCGCTGACCTCCAAGGTAGTTCTGATGGTAGGACTGGACTTTTGTGGCTTTTTTCAAGGAAGTTCGAGGTGCTGCAAATTTGGGAGAGGGAAATTTCTCTGGTTATTGCTCTTTATTCCTTTTTGGTAATCGTCTTTTTCTTTCTGAAAAGCATAAAAAGTCAAGCCTTGGAAACCTTTAAGAAACTTCCCTTAAAATTAAGAAACTTTTTTAGTTAGAATCCAACTTCTTTTTCTTCATTCATTAGCATGTAGTCTTCAAAATATAGGTCCACTAGAAAGACTGTGAAGTTAAAGGATTCTTTGCTTTTGGGAATCAGATTCTTTTTCTTTTTGGAAGAGGCATAAAGACTTTTCCAGGTCAATTCCTGTTTTGTAGGAGGCTGGGACTTGTCATGCTCTTTGGGGTGTGGCCCCCGACGGTTGGCTGTTTCAGTGGTAGAATCTGGAAGTCAGTTTCCCATGCTTCTTTGCTGGACTGTGGTTATTTAGTACCATCCTACATTCTGAAAATTCACATACCTGCCCAGAAGTGTTCTTCCATGACTGGACCTCTAGGCAGTGTCTCCTTAAGTTGATAGATGCTCCCTGCTGAAGTCAGACTAATTAGGCCACCCTGACTCTGAGTGTGTATGTGTGTCTGTGTGTTAGTCACTCAATTGTGACAACACTCTGCAACCCTATGAACTATAGCCCACCAAGCTTCTCTGTTCATGGGATTCTCCACGCAAGAATACTAGAGTAAGTTGCCATTCCCTTCTCCCAGGAGAACTTCCTGACATAGGGATCGAACCCAGGTCTCCTGCATTGCAGGCAGATTCTTTACTATCTGAGACACCAAGGAAGCCACCTTGACTACCAACCCCTGAACATGTGAAATGACCACTGTCTTTCCAGAGACAGATGCCTAGGTGGCCTCAACCTTGCTTTTTGTTCTCAAAACTTCTATCCCTCTGGTTGAAATAAAAATGTTCAGGAAACATTTTTTTCCTGGATCATTTTTATTCTTTTTCTTCAACCCTTGTTTTGGGTGGTAAGCAAAGCCTAGAATCATGGAAAAGTATAGTCAGGATACTTAAATGTAACCTGGATTCATGAGCAGACATTTTTCAGTGGCTCTCATAAATGTTTTAAATGTGTTCCAAAATCGCGCTGACCTCCTCATAGGTAGTTCTGATGGTAGGACTGGACTTTTGTGGCTTTTTACTGACTTGTTGACTTCGGGACTAGCTGCCTCCTAGAAACTGTGATCAAAAACTATAAAAGCAGACCATAAATATGTTAAATGCATGAATAAGAACTGGGAAACTTAGTTTGTCCTAGTTTTTAACCCTAGTCTGAGTTAAAAATCTGTACCACTTGAAATTATTACCCTTAGTGTAATCATGAGCATCTCCTACATAGTTTGTGTGTGTATGTGTGCATGTGATGTTGTGGATTTACAATTTCATCCCATGTCCTTTCTCTCTCATTTTATGATTCTAGATCTTTGTTACCTGTCTTTTTCTCTTTCTCGCTCCCTACCTTGCTCCGTAACTCAAAGAGAATAAGGAGCACTCCATGCTTAGTCACTCTGTCCTGTCTGACTCTGTGCTACCCTTTGGACTGTAGCCTTCCAGGCTCCTCTGTCTAGACAAGAATCCTGGAGTGGGTTGCCACTTCCCTCTCCAGGTCATCTTGGGAATGCAAGAATTGAACTAACATCTCCTCTGTCTCCGGCATTGCAGGCGGATTCTTTACCTGCTGAGCCATTAGGAAAACACACTGTAGTCAACTAAAGAGAGATAAATTAGTTCTTGAAGAAGTAGGAAGAAATGGGATGAGCATGGTAAACTGACTTAGAAGATGAACTCAAGAGTCAACATCTAGGAGTGTGAGGTGGAGGACTGCATTAGAGAGTAGGGGAGCAGGAGGTGGGTACAGGAGTTCGCCAGAGAAATTTCTTCAAAGAGCTGATGTCTAAGCTCAGCTCTAAAGAACAAATTAGAATTAGCCAGATGAAAGTAAGCATGGGGTATAAAAAGTGTTACACTCAAAGTGAATAGTGAGCACCAAAGTCCATGATTGAGAAACAGATATTAAATACCTAAGAGACTTGAGCATCAGTGGATTTCGATATCAGGGGGTCCTAAGCCATCCCCTATGGAAACTGAGGGATGATTAGACCCCTTTCTCAAAAGAATAACCTGGATTCATGAGCAGACATTTTTCAGTCGCTCTCATAAATGTTTTAAATGTGTTCCAAAATCGCGCTGACCTCCTCATAGGTAGTTCTGATGGTAGGACTGGACTTTTGTGGCTTTTTACTGACTTGTTGACTTCGGGACTAGCTGCCTCCTAGAAACTGTGATCAAAAACTATAAAAGCAGACCATAAATATGTTAAATGCATGAATAAGAACTGGGAAACTTAGTTTGTCCTAGTTTTTAACCCTAGTCTGAGTTAAAAATCTGTACCACTTGAAATTATTACCCTTAGTGTAATCATGAGCATCTCCTACATAGTTTGTGTGTGTATGTGTGCATGTGATGTTGTGGATTTACAATTTCATCCCATGTCCTTTCTCTCTCATTTTATGATTCTAGATCTTTGTTACCTGTCTTTTTCTCTTTCTCGCTCCCTACCTTGCTCCGTAACTCAAAGAGAATAAGGAGCACTCCATGCTTAGTCACTCTGTCCTGTCTGACTCTGTGCTACCCTTTGGACTGTAGCCTTCCAGGCTCCTCTGTCTAGACAAGAATCCTGGAGTGGGTTGCCACTTCCCTCTCCAGGTCATCTTGGGAATGCAAGAATTGAACTAACATCTCCTCTGTCTCCGGCATTGCAGGCGGATTCTTTACCTGCTGAGCCATTAGGAAAACACACTGTAGTCAACTAAAGAGAGATAAATTAGTTCTTGAAGAAGTAGGAAGAAATGGGATGAGCATGGTAAACTGACTTAGAAGATGAACTCAAGAGTCAACATCTAGGAGTGTGAGGTGGAGGACTGCATTAGAGAGTAGGGGAGCAGGAGGTGGGTACAGGAGTTCGCCAGAGAAATTTCTTCAAAGAGCTGATGTCTAAGCTCAGCTCTAAAGAACAAATTAGAATTAGCCAGATGAAAGTAAGCATGGGGTATAAAAAGTGTTACACTCAAAGTGAATAGTGAGCACCAAAGTCCATGATTGAGAAACAGATATTAAATACCTAAGAGACTTGAGCATCAGTGGATTTCGATATCAGGGGGTCCTAAGCCATCCCCTATGGAAACTGAGGGATGATTGTGTTTTTATTATTTCTGACCCTCCACACTAACTCTTTCTCAAAAGAGAAGAAAAGCTGAAATAAAGCAGAAACTGGGAATAAGCTCTTTGATAAGTAGGACCGTATCTTTGCCTGATTCTTAATTT
Organism: Tragulus kanchil; assembly: GCA_022376925.1. Lineage (NCBI taxonomy): Eukaryota > Metazoa > Chordata > Mammalia > Artiodactyla > Tragulidae > Tragulus > Tragulus kanchil. The sequence continues at coordinate 59,454,931 of JAIOJX010000024.1, forward strand.
ACTCATGAGTTTGAGATTTAATGTTTTCTAAAAGAGTGGGGATTGTCTCTAAGTCAGTGTAACTTGTATGAGATATTCCTGAAAGGCCTGAGAGCTAGCTTGAAATACAAATTATTTAGTCCCATCCCAGACCTACTGAATCAGAAAACTGGATCTTGGGCCAAGCCCATGTTTTAAAATTCCCTTCAGTTGATCCTGATACATGTGAAAATTCAAGAACCACTGTTGTGTGCTATTTATGTTTTCTGTGGGGAACACTATCTTCTCATTCATTACAATGCTTTTGTTCATTTTATTTCAATGAGCAGATTTTTAATTATGGTGGGCAATGATCCTATCTTTGTTTTCAGCAGCTATATTGAGATACAACAGTTTGGGCATCTGTATGTACTCTTGAAATCAGCACTGTTATCAAGAAAATGAGCAAGTATATACTAAAAGGTATCTTGTCCCTCTTCCCTCTGACCTCTTACAGACCTCAACCCAGGGCAACCATTTATCAGATGTCTCTAGAGATAAGTTGACATTTTCCAGAATTTTAAATGAGTGGAATCATAGAATATGTATTCTTTTGATCAAGTTTCTTTCACTCGGCATTATTATTTTAAGATTTACCTATGTTGTTGCAGTAATAGTTCCTTTATATTACTGAGTATCCTATGATTATATGGGTATATCACATTTTGTTTATCCAGTAATCTGTTGATGGACTTTTGTGTTGTTCCCAGTTTGGAATATTGACAGATAAGGTGATACAAACATCTCGGACAAGTCTTTGTATGAGCATAGGCCTGCATTTCTCTTTGGTATGAATCTAGGAACAGATCATATGCTGCATATATGTTTAACTTTATAGGAAAATGTTAAACTGTTTTCCAAAGTAGTTGCATCATTTTGCATCTAAAAAATAGTGCATGGGAGTTCCATTTGTTCTAAATAGATCCTCACTATATTCAGGCTTTTCCTAAGAGACTTGAGCATCAGTGGATTTCGATATCAGGGGGTCCTAAGCCATCCCCTATGGAAACTGAGGGATGATTGTGTTTTTATTATTTCTGACCCTCCACACTAACTCTTTCTCAAAAGAGAAGAAAAGCTGAAATAAAGCAGAAACTGGGAATAAGCTCTTTGATAAGTAGGACCGTATCTTTGCCTGATTCTTAATTTACTCATGAGTTTGAGATTTAATGTTTTCTAAAAGAGTGGGGATTGTCTCTAAGTCAGTGTAACTTGTATGAGATATTCCTGAAAGGCCTGAGAGCTAGCTTGAAATACAAATTATTTAGTCCCATCCCAGACCTACTGAATCAGAAAACTGGATCTTGGGCCAAGCCCATGTTTTAAAATTCCCTTCAGTTGATCCTGATACATGTGAAAATTCAAGAACCACTGTTGTGTGCTATTTATGTTTTCTGTGGGGAACACTATCTTCTCATTCATTACAATGCTTTTGTTCATTTTATTTCAATGAGCAGATTTTTAATTATGGTGGGCAATGATCCTATCTTTGTTTTCAGCAGCTATATTGAGATACAACAGTTTGGGCATCTGTATGTACTCTTGAAATCAGCACTGTTATCAAGAAAATGAGCAAGTATATACTAAAAGGTATCTTGTCCCTCTTCCCTCTGACCTCTTACAGACCTCAACCCAGGGCAACCATTTATCAGATGTCTCTAGAGATAAGTTGACATTTTCCAGAATTTTAAATGAGTGGAATCATAGAATATGTATTCTTTTGATCAAGTTTCTTTCACTCGGCATTATTATTTTAAGATTTACCTATGTTGTTGCAGTAATAGTTCCTTTATATTACTGAGTATCCTATGATTATATGGGTATATCACATTTTGTTTATCCAGTAATCTGTTGATGGACTTTTGTGTTGTTCCCAGTTTGGAATATTGACAGATAAGGTGATACAAACATCTCGGACAAGTCTTTGTATGAGCATAGGCCTGCATTTCTCTTTGGTATGAATCTAGGAACAGATCATATGCTGCATATATGTTTAACTTTATAGGAAAATGTTAAACTGTTTTCCAAAGTAGTTGCATCATTTTGCATCTAAAAAATAGTGCATGGGAGTTCCATTTGTTCTAAATAGATCCTCACTATATTCAGGCTTTTCAGTTTCATTAATTCTAATAGGTATATATTAGGATATAATTGTGGCTTTATGTTGCATTTCTATAGTGATTAGTGATGGTGAATACCTTTTCATTTTCTCATTTGTCATTTGTATGTCTTTGTTTTGGGAATGTCTACTCAAATCTCTGCCCACTTTTATAATAGGTTTTTTGTTGATTTTTAGAAGTTCTTTATATTATTACAGATCTAAGTCCTTTAATGAATTTTATGATTTGCAGTATATTCTGCCAGAGTTGGCTTGTCTTTTCATTTTCATAACAGTGTGTTTTAAAGGGCATGCATTTTTAATGTTTCTGAAGTCTAATTTATCAATTTAATCATTTATCCATTGTAATTTTAGTTTTGTCACTAGAAGAAAACATTCCGACTAACCGAGTCACAGAAGTTTTCTTCTTTGTAGGTTTCTTGTGGGCAATACGTGGTCAGATCTTACTTTTTTATTGAATCTGACCATCTCTTCCAATTGGGACATGTAAAGCATATATTTACTGTGGTGATATGGTTAGGTTTAAATGTTGTATGTTGCTATATATTTCCATTATTTATTCCACCTTTTCTTTATTTTGTTTTTCCTTTTTTTTGCTACCTTGTGGATTAATTGAATATTTTTATGATTCTATTTTATTACCTCTGTTAGGTTACTGGCTATAACTCTTTGGTTGTTGTATGATTGCTTCAGGATTTATAGTTTACATCTTTTACATATCACAGGCTATGCTCAAGTAACATTATGCCACTTTATTTATAGTTTGAGACAGGCAGTGGTATACTTTCGTTTTTCTCCTCTTGACCTTTGTATTATTGTCATATATTTTGCTTTTATAAATATTATAAAGTCCACACTACATTGTTATTATCACTCTTTTCTAAAACAGTAAATTATCTTTTAAAGAAATTAAATAATAAGAGAAACATATTTTTACCCATGTAGTTACCTTCTCTGATGTTCTTCATTCCTTTGTGCAAATCGAGATTTCCATCTGCTATAATTTTTTTCTGTCTGAAGAATCTCTTAATATTTTTGTAGTGCCAATCTGCTGGTAATAAGTTGTTTTGGCCTTTGCATTACCATAAAAGTACTTGTGGGGGGTAGGTGCCTTTTTTTTTGAAAGTTATTTTTATTTTGGCAATTGAAATATACTGATCCACTCTTTTCTTACTTGCAATGTTTCCAATGAGAAATTTGCATCATACTTACCTTTATGTCTCTATCCCAGTGTGTTTTGTCTCTGGACTCTTTTACTATTTTCTCTTTATAAACAATTTTGAGCAACTTGATTATGACACATCTTGGTATAGAATTTTTGTGTTTCTTATACTGTGGTTTGTGGAGATTCATTGATCTGTAGGTGTGTAAATCTTTCTTGCCTCAGCTTTTGAATTTATAAACTGTGTGTTACTATAACTGTTAAATGTCTTTGCTAATTTTAACTCCAGGTCAGCTTTGTGTCTATCTCAATTAATTGATTTCTTTTTTTCCTCAGTTGGAATTTTATGTTTGTATTTTTTAAAAATTTCTTGTAACTTTTGATTGGCTACCAGATAGTGAGAATTTACCTTTCTGTGTGCTACCTATTTTATATTTCAATTCATATTCTTGAACCTTGTTTTGAGATGCAGTAAAAGTACTTGGAAAAAGTTTGATACTTCAGGATCTCACTTCTAACTTTAACTGAAACAAAACTTTATTCAAGAGCTAATTATTCCCCAGAAAGGTTAAGGCCTTTCTCTCTATTGTATATTGTCCCATGAATCATGAGGTTTTTCCCATCTGACTGATGGGAACAGGCACAGTCCCTGAGCCTGTGCAAGCACTGGGTACTTTTAATCTTTTTGAATGGGTCTTTCCCAGCCTTTGGAATTCAGCTGAACAACTGAAGGGCACTGTCTGCAGGTCTGCGGGGTTCTCTGTGCATCATTGTCTTCTCTGGTTTTCCATTCTGCAAACTCTAGCTGCCTTCATCTCCCCAGTCTCTCAACTCTGTCTTCTTTTTTTAAATTTTTTATTTCTTTCTTTATGTATGGCTGTGCTGTGCCTTCATTGGTGCGCATCGACATTCTTTAGATGCAGTGAGCAGGGGTTACTCTCTAGTTGTGGTGCATGAGCTTCTCATTGCAGTGGCTTCGCTTGTTGCAGAGCGCAGGTTCTAGGGCACACAGCCTCCAGAGCATAGGCTCAGTAGTTGTGGTGAGTTGTCCCACAGCATTTGGAATCTTCCTGGACCACGCAGATTCTTAATCATTGAACCAGGGACACCCTCAACTTTGTCTTCTTAACCGAAGGAGTCTATTGGACGTCACCTTTTTGCATGTGGCCCGAACTCTCTCTCAGGGCAGTAAGCTGAAATGAATATAGGTCTTAATTCATGTTTCTCTTCTCTCAGAGATCACTGTTTCATCTGACCTCATTCCAATGACTTTCACATTATTTATTCTGAGTGGTAAATATGGTCCCCGCTTCTCTGCCTTGGTTGAATGTAGAAGATACTGATCCTCATTTTATTCTCACTTTATATCTTACATCTTGTTACACAGTACTGGATAATATAGGCAATAGCATTCACTCACATTAATTTTGTGAGTGTGTGTTAGTCACTCAATCATGTCCAACTCTTCACGAGCCCATGGACTCTTCTGTTACACCAACCTTTTCTGTCTATGGAATTCCCCAGGTCACGACACTGGAGTGGGTTGCCATTTCTTTCTCCAGGGTATGTTCCCAACCAAGGGATTGAACCCCAGTCTCCTGCATTGCAGGCAGACTCTTGAAAAGCTGTCTGAGCCACTAGGGAAGCTCTCACATTAATTAAGTACTTGCTATTAATCAGAACATTTATTATTAGCTTATTTGATCCTCACAACAACCCCCAGGCAGAAATGCTATTTGTATTTTACAGGTGCAAGAACAGAGCTGAAGGGCTGGTCCAAGATCCCAGAGCCAATGATGGCACAGCTGACATTACAGCACAGCTTTTGCCTCTTACCCTTGCTTGACAGACCGGCTCTCCCACAGAAGAAGCTCCCCATGGTGGGTGTCTTAGGAGTGGGTCATAAACTGTACTGAGATTTAAGTCTCAACTTTGCCACTTAGGCAAATCATTCAACCTCTATGGCCCAGTTTCTTCATTTTTAAGTAGGGGATGATCATCCCTACCATGGAGAGTTCTTAAGAAAATGAAATATAATGCCCAAAATCCTAGCATAATGCCTGGCCCCTTTACTGAAAACCTCTGGATTAGATATAAGATGTGGTCATGCTCAGTGTTTGAGAATCACTCACTACTAATTGGATAATAAAGCTTTTAGTGCAACTCTGGTGAGGACACATAGCAACTCCGTTTAATTATTTATTTTTCATTACACTATACAGCAGTTTGTTTTAAGAGAGCTCTCACAAGTGTCTTCTTGTTTTATCTTTACAGTCGTGCTTGATGAAAGAACTATTTTTTCCTGCTTGTTTCATGAAGGGAGAAACTGAGACTCAGAGAGGTTAGAAGATTTGGTCAAGACCCCAAGATTAGCAGGTGGCCACACCAAGACTCTCTCCAGATGCCACTTAAATCCCTGTCTCTTTATACTGTGACAAAACATCAGTCAGTGTTTAGAAAACACTTTGGAAAGCCAGTGAACTTTTAAGTGGTTGTATTTATGTTCTGGATATTATAGTTAAAACCCAAACTGAGGATATTATACCAGTAAATGAGCATGTGTTTTGGAGAAAGAATCCTTATGTTGCTAAGAAAGAAGGGAGTTGGTTTTTGACTCTGGATTTGTGGAAACTTGGCGCATGAATTAGAGGAGTTTTCCAAATACCCACGTGACTTGAGCAGAATCCCCAGAGATGACGAGTCACAGAGTTGTGGGATTAGATTTTTCTTTCTCCCTCTAGACTTTTATATTGCATGCATTTTTGAAGAACCTTTAATGTTTATTTTGAAATGGGCTACTACGTGGTGATATTGGTGCCTTTCTTTTTATGTGTCTGGAATTTCAACCTGCAGGCAATAAGAGGATGAAATAGACCCTAGACAGTTAATAAATTCTACCCAGAGATGCATAAATCAGCAAAGGGTATTTTTTTTAACACTTTTTCCCTCTGCATGGTGGTTGAGGGAGAGCAGGAAAGAAAAGTCTTCAGAGAATTGTTTTTTTCTAGCAGTTGAGAAAATAGAGGAAAGCATTGAGCAATGCCCAGTGCTGGTTAGCAGATTGTCGTTTTTAGGTTTGATGTTCCAGGGTTTAATTGTCTTTCATGTGAACAATAGCAGACACTCTCTGGTGTGCTATGCTCGCATGATAAAAGGGGGTCGTTCTTGCATAGCAGTGCCTTTTTTTATTATTAGCGTAAAAAATTAGCAAGCTGGAAGTCGTTAGAAGGAGTTCCACCAGCATTAATTGTAATGCAGCTTGAATTTGTTTGTGGACCAGAGCAGCAAGACAATAGCAGGGAGGGAAAAAAAAAGAGCAATATTAATAGCCTTCTACTTATTGTATCATTTTAGTGGGCCTTAATAAGGTGTCTGCTGTCAACCGGAATTTATTTTTTAAAAAAAGGCATCATAATTGATGTATTGCAGTAAGTATGGATGAGGGTTCAACTTGATTAATGTATGAGCTGGCTTTTTAAGGCATTTTAAAAAGGCTTCTTAACCTCGTCTTAAGAGACTGGCACAAGCCCACTGTAAACTACCTTTTTGCAATTGGAAAGCAGCCTGACAGCTGCTGATGTCTCTTGTGGGTTTCTCTCTCTTTTTTTTCTCTTCCTGATCAGAGAACACTGAAGCAATATACTCCTCGTCAATAATTGCAGTGCTTAAAAATCTTATAAGGGGATTTTTACTCTTCCCTCCTGAGATAACTTTCCAAAGGTTAAATTAGTTTTACTTGTATGTGCTTCAAATATCACCACTTTCAGTAAGGACTGAATTTGGTTTTTAAATAAGGTGCTATTTTGTGGGTTGCCTGTACCCAATCCTATGTGACAGAAATTGTTTTGATGTCAGAGATAACTATGGTCTGAGAGCAGTTTCAGGTCAAGTTCAAGACTGGATTCTTCACTTTGAAGTGGCTTCTGTTGTTTCCAAAGTGTGTGTGTGTGTGTGTGTGTGCGCGCGCACGCACACGCGCGCACGCGTGATTGACAGACAGAGGTGGATAAATAGAAAGCAACAAATTGATTAAGCACTTGGTCATAGCTATATGGGAAAATAAAATAAACTTCCCAGAAACTTTTGCTTTACGTCAGTTTGAGATCCATTCACCCATTTCTCCTTTGGCTCAGCTATTGTGTATCAGCTCAACACTATTTTCTTTTCATCAAGTGTTTTATAAGAAACAAAGCAGTTGAGGGATAATCCCAGGGGAGATAGGAGATAAGAAAAAGAAAAACAAGGAAATTTCAATCTTTAGCTTCCTTTGGTATCTCTAGATGTCCATACCATGCCTCAGGTATTAGGGTATCTCTTTTGATAATAATCAGAAGAAGATATTTGAATTCCATGCTGTCTGAAGCTCTTTGGCTATCACTGAGCAGGGTTGAGGGAAACATCTCATTATTCAGCACCACTGTCTTCACTTGCATTGAGAGAACATCCATAAACACAAAAGAGAAAGAAATGAGAGTGGGAAGCAGGGCAGGGAGGTGCATTCCTAGCACATCCTTTGTGAAGGGAGGAGCAGAGAGGGGAATCTCTTGCTCAACTGGATTCGCGAGTTGACAGCTGTTTCAAGGCCCGTTCTGCAGGTGCACCCGTGAGCTCATCTTTTTAGCTGGACTTGCCTAGTTGGTTCACAGGTGTTGGTTTTATTTGTGATTGGGTGGATGGAGAACAGATGTGTAAGCCCTTCCATCCACTGGTCCGATATTCAGATTTGTTGTGCCCTGGATTCTGGTTTCCATCCTGAGTTATTGAAAAAAAGCTTTTACTTTTCCACTTTGGCTTTTCCACAGGGCCTGACTTCCCTTTTGATTTCATACCATATTTTTTTTTTTATTATTTTAAATTAGAGTAGAGTTGATTAACAGTGTTGTGTTAGTTTCTGGTATGCAACAAAGTGATTCCTTTATACATAGTTCAGATGGTAAAGGATCTGCCTGCAATACAGGAGACATAGGTTTGATCCCTGGTTCATGAACATCCCCTGGAGAAGGGAACAGCTACCCACCCCAGTATTCTTGTCTGGGAAACACCACGTACAGAGGAGCCTGGTGGGCTACAGTGATGGGGTTGGAGAGTCAAACAAGACCAAGGGACTAAAACTTTCACTTTTTTCACTTCTGTTTCAAAATCTTTTACAATTTAGTTTATTATATCCATCTTTTTAAATTGTTCAGAGTTTGCACTTTCTCATCTGTCACATGAAGAGAAAATTATTCCCACAGAGATTTTTCTAATAATTAAACAAAAGAATTCACCAAAAGAAGGTATCCAGGACTCTGGCACCAAATAGCATTCCATTCAACTGCAATCACATCCACAATGACTTCAGGCTGAAGGTGGGGCTACTGTTTATTGTTTCTTAGGGGCTGTTGCCAGGAACCTCACTTTGCCCCTAAGCCCTATAGTTGTTCAAGCCAACTTTAACATGAGTGTTGGTTTTGTTCAGAATAATGGATCCAAGTATCATATCAGTCGGACTTCTCAGCTGACTCAGTGGTAAAGAATCCATCTGCCAATGCAAGAGACATGGGTTCACTCCCTGGGTTGGGAAGATCACATAGAAGAGGAAATGGCAATCCACTACAGGATTCTTGCCTGGGAAATTCTGTGGACAAAGGGGCCTGGCAGGCTACAGTCTATGGGGTTACAAAGAGTTGGACTCAACTGAGCATACACACACACGCACACACACAATCATATCAGATGTTTGGGAGATTTTGAAAAAAAAAAAAAAAAAGTTACCTTTTTCCTTTAGGATAAAAATATATGGAGGATAAATTCTCCCCTAATAGAGACTGACATTGACTGAGACAGTGAACTTAGTAGACTCTCTAGTCAGGACTTTTCTGTTAATCCACAGGTATTGTCAAAGAATGAGCTCTTTCTAGTATATTGGTCCATGTCACTTGCAGCCTCTGGTTCATTGGCTGAGACTGTCAGTCATAAGTAGCAACCTCCAGCTCCATACAAACATCACCGTTTTCACAATGTGCAGCCCTTTCTCTGTCTCCTGACCTGAGACATGAAAGTGGGAAGGACGAGAGAATACATTTCCATACTATATATGGAGTACTCACTTATGCTTGGGTTATACATACATTTGGGTACCTAGTTGAGATAGACAAAGATGGAGAAGACAACCTTCTGAAATTCAAGGAGATTACAATCTAATAAGAAAGACAGAGGTGTTTTGTGATAGCTGTAGAAGCAAAGTAACTGGGCCAAACCCCCAGTTACTTCACAAAGTAATTAATGGACTTGTCTGAGTTTATCCTCTATCACATGATTGTCACAATGTTTCAGATTTAAAAGAAAGCATACATGTCTTAGAGGGTATGAACACACTTATAAAAATCATAAATGGTATACATATATATACATATATATCTTATGAAGATATAGGTAAGCAATCGAATCTATTGAACTCGTTTATTTCATCAAGCAAATATCATGAAGTGGTTGAAAAGTGGGAAAGAAAAAATAACATGAAAACTCAAGATAGATCTGAACACCACACTGGGCTTTTATGGGGAGAGAGGTTCCATTGAGGGAGTAGCTCCTGGGAAGACCGGCCAGCTTCACTGGTGTAAAATTTGAGGGATATAAAATATGAGGGGAAGGTGAATGTGTGTGCTCGTGGGGATGGTCTGTGTTCCAGGTGTTTAGGGCTCTGCGACCAGGTGGGTAAAGAAAACAAGGTGTGAGAAAGGGCACAATGGGTGTTCAGAAGCCCACTGGCAGTGTTGTGTTTGGGATTCTGATAAAGACATAGAGTCAGCACTGATGTTGAGCTTGGATTTTGGGGAACTTCTCATTTTGCTTTGATACCAGTTACCCGGTTGGTCTGTAGACATTGATTCACAAAAGAGCTTGGGCTATTTTCCACCATTAATTTGATTCATTTCTTTGGCATAATATGTATCTGTCAGGATTTAACATTTTTTGACATGTGGTTGTATCCTTAGTGAGGGTATAGACTGTTACCAATTTTGGAAATTGGCTTCAAAGGGCAGGAGTTTTAATAGGTTTACTCTTCAAAGTTATAGATACATCTATAAAGTCCCACTTACAGAAAATATGTGCAATGGGTGTCTAGCCTATACTGTCTCCTGAAAGAGCGAGTAGGGACATTGTTAGACTGATTTAACTGTGTTTGTATCAAGTGGACAAAATGAATCTTAATCTGAAAGAACTCTCATGGGAAATTAGAAGACAGATAAAGGCAAATGATTTCCATCTTTGGAGCCAACTTTCCTGACATGGATTTGATTGTTAGCCATTTACAGTCTCAATTTCTTAATCTGAAAAAAAAATCAGATTATTCAACTAAAATTTTTTCTCAACAATTCTATGATTTTTAAGAACGTCATAAACCCCAAATTCAGTGTAATTATAGCATGCAAGTGGTCATTTTCTTGTGTTCAATTTTGAATGATATTATTAATAAAAAGGGTTTCTCTGGTGGCTCAGTGGCAAAGAATTCAGGAGCCTCAGGTTTGATCCCTGGTTCTGGAAGAAACTCTGGAGAAGGAAATGGCAACCCACTTCAGTATTCTTGCCTGGGGAAATCCTGTGGTCAGAGGAGCTTGATGGCTTACAGTCCATGGGGTTACAAAGAGGCAGACACGACTAAATGACAGCTTAGCAACAAACCAACAACAATTAATAAACAAAATAGCAAAAAAAACATTTTCTTGACTTCCAGGACTTAAACATCTCCTTGTAGAAATAACCCACAGCCTGTGTTAAATTGCCAAAATATATGTAATAAGCAGCAGAATGCTAGGAGATAAATTGACTATTTTCACAATTGTAACTGAACTCTCTGATCTTTTGTCTTTGATTGCTAATTGCTATATCACAGTTTCTATTCCAAGAAATTCCCTCTATACTGTCCTGTGTACCACTGTTGTGTTCATTATCTTCATTAGCTAATATTGGTTCTTTATTAACATCTTTGTAAGACAGAGTGTCAGGAAGCCAGCGTAGTCGTAGTGTCTGTAAAGAAGCCTGTGTTTGCAACGAAGTCTTTAAAGCTGGTGACTAATGAATTTCAAGTGTGAAGAACCCAGACTGAAAAATATTTGAAAGGAACATTGCTTAAGTCTCAAGTAGACCAAGAACAAAGCACCTTTTCTGAGACACTTGTTTCTTCTCTGTAAAGGGAGATTAAAACTCTTCAAAGTTATAGATACATCTATAAAGTCCCACTTACAGAAAATATGTGCAATGGGTGTCTAGCCTATACTGTCTCCTGAAAGAGCGAGTAGGGACATTGTTAGACTGATTTAACTGTGTTTGTATCAAGTGGACAAAATGAATCTTAATCTGAAAGAACTCTCATGGGAAATTAGAAGACAGATAAAGGCAAATGATTTCCATCTTTGGAGCCAACTTTCCTGACATGGATTTGATTGTTAGCCATTTACAGTCTCAATTTCTTAATCTGAAAAAAATCAGATTATTCAACTAAAATTTTTCTCAACAATTCTATGATTTTTAAGAACGTCATAAACCCCAAATTCAGTGTAATTATAGCATGCAAGTGGTCATTTTCTTGTGTTCAATTTTGAATGATATTATTAATAAAAAGGGTTTCTCTGGTGGCTCAGTGGCAAAGAATTCAGGAGCCTCAGGTTTGATCCCTGGTTCTGGAAGAAACTCTGGAGAAGGAAATGGCAACCCACTTCAGTATTCTTGCCTGGGGAAATCCTGTGGTCAGAGGAGCTTGATGGCTTACAGTCCATGGGGTTACAAAGAGGCAGACACGACTAAATGACAGCTTAGCAACAAACCAACAACAATTAATAAACAAAATAGCAAAAAAAACATTTTCTTGACTTCCAGGACTTAAACATCTCCTTGTAGAAATAACCCACAGCCTGTGTTAAATTGCCAAAATATATGTAATAAGCAGCAGAATGCTAGGAGATAAATTGACTATTTTCACAATTGTAACTGAACTCTCTGATCTTTTGTCTTTGATTGCTAATTGCTATATCACAGTTTCTATTCCAAGAAATTCCCTCTATACTGTCCTGTGTACCACTGTTGTGTTCATTATCTTCATTAGCTAATATTGGTTCTTTATTAACATCTTTGTAAGACAGAGTGTCAGGAAGCCAGCGTGTAGTCGTAGTGTCTGTAAAGAAGCCTGTGTTTGCCAACGAAGTCTTTAAAGCTGGTGACTAATGAATTTCAAGTGTGAAGAACCCAGACTGAAAAATATTTGAAAGGAACATTGCTTAAGTCTCAAGTAGACCAAGAACAAAGCACCTTTTCTGAGACACTTGTTTCTTCTCTTTGCTTTGAATTTTCATTGATTTGTCTGGCAAACTTCTTAGCAGCAGTGTGTTCATCTAGTTCTTTCTTGATTGCTTTTCTTTCCCATTGACCACTCTAAAGTCCATGTGTCAAGGTTTTGGCTGAGTCATTTAGTGATTTGTAATGCTTCTTTATTACGTAAACTTAAAATCAGCGTACCCTAAATTTTTACCCTATTTATAAGCCAGTTTCTTAATACTAAGGCTTGTTTGTCCCTGTAATATTCAGGAAAAAATAAAAGGACCCACAATATCGGCAGAGGGAGATACATACTTCTGCCTATTGACAGAGAACAGTAGTTTTCTTCTATATATCGGAACTGATTTTGTTGCCAAGTCAGAAGACTAGAAAATGTATCTTGTTGGCTTAAGGGGTCACAGTGACTCAGAGCAGACAGTTTTTGGTAATGAGTGGGCTCTCTGAAAAGTGCTTTTGCTCATTCTTTACAAAGAAATTATCATTCTAATTAAGCATGGGACTTTAACCTTTCTTGCTTGTCCTGCCAGAATTTCCAAGAAGAGTCTAGAAAAATATGATTACATCACAATATTTGATCAAATATAAAATGCATTCAGTAAAAGCAAAATATCACATTGGTAGAATTTATGTTACATATATATTATCTATGTATATATATATGTGTGTATATATATAACATACATATATAAAAAACTATGCTGGATCTTCTTGCTGCATGGACTGTGCCCTAGTTGCACCAAGCGGGAGTTACTCTCTAGTTGTGGTGTGCACAGACTTCTCAGTGCAGTAGCTTCTCTTGTTGTGGAGCACAGGTTCTAGGGCACGAAAGCTTTGGTAGTTGCAGTACATGAGCTCAATAGTTGTGTCTTCGGGGCTCTAACACAGGTTCAATAGTTGTGACACACTAGCTTTGTTGCTCTGTGGCATATGGCATCTTCCCAGAACAGGAATAGAACCTGTGTCTCCTACTTTAGCGGGCTGATTCTTTACCACTGAACCACCAGGGGAGCCCTACAAATATCACATTATTTAAATAAACTACACCTCTAAACACATGCACATTTCTACCACAATATTTTTTGTTGTTGTTTATATGCAGATTTCTAGAAGGTCACTTTTCAAGACAAGAGAAAACAGCCATCAGCGTTTCTAGTTTTTTTTTTTTTTTCTTTTCCCCATCATGCCTCTTTTATTTATATTTATTTTCATCCATCTTTTTATTCTTTGGCCTGTATGGGCCTCCCACCACAGTGGCCTCTCCCACTGCAGAGCACCGGCTCTGGGCGCGTGCGCTCCAGAGCACTGACTCGTGATTGAACACACCTGTAGCTGCTCCGCGGACCATAGGATCTTCTGGAACCAGGGATCAAACTGGTGCCCCTTGCACTGCAAGGCGGACTCCCTACCCACTGGACCACCAGGGAAGCCACAGCATTTCTAGTTTTAATCTTGATAAACTACAGTGATATCTAAGCACTTAGATATTATGAGTTCAGTTGCTTAATTGTGTCTGTTTGCAACCATATGAGCTATAGCCCACCTAGACCCTCTGTCCATGGGATACTCCAGGCAAGAATACTAGAGTGGGCTAGCATTTGTTTCTTCAGGGTTTCTTCATGACCCAGGGATCCAACCTGGGTCTCCTGCATTGCAAGTTGATTCTTTACCTCAGAGCTACTGGGAAAGACCACTTAGATATTAACAAAATGATAAAGTGATACTTTTTTACCCTTTTTAAGTGATCTCATTTTTTTAACATATATAGTGCTCACTGTTTATATCACTTTTTTAAAAAATGTTTTATTTTATACTGGAACATACTTGATTAACAATGTATTAGTTTCAGAAGTACAGCAAGGTGATTCAGTCTTTCATATACATCTGTCTATTCTGTATCATATTCTTTTCCTATGTGGGTTATTATAGAATATTAAGCAGAATTCTGTGGGCTATAATGTAGTTCCTTGTTTGTTATCTATTTTATTTTTATTTATTTATTTTAAATTTTGTTGGTATATAGTTGATTTACGTAGTTTCAGGGGTACAACAGAGTGGATACATATATCCACTCTTTTTAGATTTGGGCTCTTTTTTTCTTGGTAAACAATCAGTAGAATCAGTGAGAAGTACAAAAAGCTATAATCAATACCATCAGTTTTTCTCATTTCCAATTTGGAAAATAGCAAGCTATTACAGATTACAGGAAGTGTAATCTCTAGGAGAAATGACACATATTATACTCATTTCATATTTCTGCTACCTTTCCTTTTACATGTATTGAAATGTCACAAAACTGTACCTTTGATTACTGATAGAAAGGAGATAGAACCCAGTAAATTAAACAATTATCAGACTAAAGATACACATATGTATTTCTGATCACCAAATCTCATTGTCAGCCTGTTTCCAGACCTAATGCAATTGCTAGATGAAGTTTTTGTTTTGTAACTACTTTTGATGAATTGAGTAGCAGCTATATCTCTTTTAAGAATGCAGATATTGGGCTTGCCTGGTGGTCCAGTGGGTAAGGACACCACCTTGCAGTGCAAGGGGCGCCGGTTCAATCCCTGGCTTGGGAGGAGCCCACATGCCGTGGAGCTACTGGACCAATGTGTCCAACTACTGAGCCAGGGCTCTGGAGCTCATGCACCCAGATCCAGGGCTCTGCAGCGACAAAGGCCACTGCGATGGGAGGCCCACACAGGCCAAAGAACAAAGATGGACGAAAATACATAAAATGAAAGACCAATAGAAGTGGCCAAAAAAAAAAAAAAAAAAAGCAGATATTAATGAACTTACCTTACTCACCAAAAGTAATATGGTCTCTTTTTTTTTTAAAACTTTTATTTTACTTTTAACTTTTACAGAGTTTTGTTGTTTACAGATATAGTAAGAATTCTTAAAATAATGAGTTAATCTTTTCTCCTGAAAAAGGAGGAAAGGTAATAAGTTAGCATTTATTGTAACACATATTCAGGTTGACAATGTAGGCAAAAAGCTAAAACCCAGCTGTTGATTAACATATATTTTCACAATTCATTTTATTTGGAAAAATGCAATGAGTGATTTTAAAGAAAGTATTTATTTGGAAGCTAATGATCATTTGGCCATCTACATTTTAAGACATGTATTTCTATTTGAAATCTCAGTAAATATATTTAGCTCATTGTCGACATTATAAAATGCTCTGTACACTAAGGACATCTTGTAGAAAGATGCAAAAGCAAGTGCATTTACACCTCTTAGAGCCTCAATTCATTTAGAGTGAATATTTGGAAAGTATAATTAGAAAGATTCATAATAAATCATCTGTCCCAAAAGAAACTAAATAAGCTCATTGCTGCTCTTGAAGAAGATACCTTCACTGGGTACAGTTAAGAGTCACCTCGTATTTTTAACCCAGGACATGATCAGGAAAGGTACAAATTGAAGAGTCCCACCTGGTATTTCCAAAAACCTAATTGCAAAATTTGCCTTTAGATGCAATTGCTAGATGAAGTTTTTGTTTTGTAACTACTTTTGATGAATTGAGTAGCAGCTATATCTCTTTTAAGAATGCAGATATTGGGCTTGCCTGGTGGTCCAGTGGGTAAGGACACCACCTTGCAGTGCAAGGGGCGCCGGTTCAATCCCTGGCTTGGGAGGAGCCCACATGCCGTGGAGCTACTGGACCAATGTGTCCAACTACTGAGCCAGGGCTCTGGAGCTCATGCACCCAGATCCAGGGCTCTGCAGCGACAAAGGCCACTGCGATGGGAGGCCCACACAGGCCAAAGAACAAAGATGGACGAAAATACATAAAATGAAAGACCAATAGAAGTGGCCACAAAAAAAAAAAAAAAAAGCAGATATTAATGAACTTACCTTACTCACCAAAAGTAATATGGTCTCTTTTTTTTTTTAAAGCTTTTATTTTACTTTTAACTTTTACAGAGTTTTGTTGTTTACAGATATAGTAAGAATTCTTAAAATAATGAGTTAATCTTTTCTCCTGAAAAAGGAGGAAAGGTAATAAGTTAGCATTTATTGTAACACATATTCAGGTTGACAATGTAGGCAAAAAGCTAAAACCCAGCTGTTGATTAACATATATTTTCACAATTCATTTTATTTGGAAAAATGCAATGAGTGATTTTAAAGAAAGTATTTATTTGGAAGCTAATGATCATTTGGCCATCTACATTTTAAGACATGTATTTCTATTTGAAATCTCAGTAAATATATTTAGCTCATTGTCGACATTATAAAATGCTCTGTACACTAAGGACATCTTGTAGAAAGATGCAAAAGCAAGTGCATTTACACCTCTTAGAGCCTCAATTCATTTAGAGTGAATATTTGGAAAGTATAATTAGAAAGATTCATAATAAATCATCTGTCCCAAAAGAAACTAAATAAGCTCATTGCTGCTCTTGAAGAAGATGCCTTCAGTGGGTACAGTTAAGAGTCACCTCGTATTTTTAACCCAGGACATGATCAGGGAAAGCTGTAGTGTGGCTGCATGGAGGTTTGTGTAAGCTTCTACTGAAGGAATCTAGACAGCCTTCCAACAGGGAAGACACTGAAAGTTCAACTAAAGCAGTTGATATTTCTGAATGGTTAAGGAACACGGGCCTTTTTATTTCCTTTATAATCAGTTTCCCAAATAATCAGTATCAAAGCTAGGTTTTCAAGCAGATTGTTCCTGATAGCCAATGCTGTAATAAAGCAGGAAGAATCCTTTTGATCTCTTGGGAGTAAATACAGTTTGCAGATAACATCCAACAAGAGCATTTCTGTTCATGTGCTATCCAATTTAATACAAACAAGTGGAATTTGGGTTCTGCAGAGGATAAATAAATAAATAAATGAAAGTCTCCCTTAGGCTTTTGAACACATACCTTTAAATATTGAAAGATAACGATTTGTATAGCATGGCTATATAATGCATTTCTTGTCTTCTGTTGGGTTCATGTGACGAATTCCAGGTGATAAGCCCCAGACTCTGGAGTCACTTGTCTGGCTAGTTATTAAGATTAAGATAAGTGCTAAGAATGAATGATACAGTGCTTTGTACTACCTTTATGGGACCGGGCCACCTAGGATTCCGAGTGTAAACAATGAATTTGTTCACCCTTGCTCTCTTTCAAATCTGAAGTGAACATTGTAAATATGATTGAAGCAGACTATGATTAGTTTTTAATAGAAAATTATTTGGGAAACTGATTATAAAGAAAAAATTTTTAAAAGCCTGTGCTCCTTAACCATTCAGAAATATCAGCTTGCAAAGATGGTTAAGACTCCACCTTCTAATGCAGAGAGCACGGAGTCAGTCCCTGGTTGGGGAACTTAGGTCCAACCCCCCATAGGGTGCAGCCAAATTTTTTCTTTCAATTTCACATATAATTAAGTACACTAAGGACATCTTGTAGAAAGATGCAAAAGCAAGTGCATTTACACCTCTTAGAGCCTCAATTCATTTAGAGTGAATATTTGGAAAGTATAATTAGAAAGATTCATAATAAATCATCTGTCCCAAAAGAAACTAAATAAGCTCATTGCTGCTCTTGAAGAAGATGCCTTCAGTGGGTACAGTTAAGAGTCACCTCGTATTTTTAACCCAGGACATGATCAGGGAAAGCTGTAGTGTGGCTGCATGGAGGTTTGTGTAAGCTTCTACTGAAGGAATCTAGACAGCCTTCCAACAGGGAAGACACTGAAAGTTCAACTAAAGCAGTTGATATTTCTGAATGGTTAAGGAACACGGGCCTTTTTATTTCCTTTATAATCAGTTTCCCAAATAATCAGTATCAAAGCTAGGTTTTCAAGCAGATTGTTCCTGATAGCCAATGCTGTAATAAAGCAGGAAGAATCCTTTTGATCTCTTGGGAGTAAATACAGTTTGCAGATAACATCCAACAAGAGCATTTCTGTTCATGTGCTATCCAATTTAATACAAACAAGTGGAATTTGGGTTCTGCAGAGGATAAATAAATAAATAAATGAAAGTCTCCCTTAGGCTTTTGAACACATACCTTTAAATATTGAAAGATAACGATTTGTATAGCATGGCTATATAATGCATTTCTTGTCTTCTGTTGGGTTCATGTGACGAATTCCAGGTGATAAGCCCCAGACTCTGGAGTCACTTGTCTGGCTAGTTATTAAGATTAAGATAAGTGCTAAGAATGAATGATACAGTGCTTTGTACTACCTTTATGGGACCGGGCCACCTAGGATTCCGAGTGTAAACAATGAATTTGTTCACCCTTGCTCTCTTTCAAATCTGAAGTGAACATTGTAAATATGATTGAAGCAGACTATGATTAGTTTTTAATAGAAAATTATTTGGGAAACTGATTATAAAGAAAAAAATTTTTTTAAAAAGCCTGTGCTCCTTAACCATTCAGAAATATCAGCTTGCAAAGATGGTTAAGACTCCACCTTCTAATGCAGAGAGCACGGAGTCAGTCCCTGGTTGGGGAACTTAGGTCCAACCCCCCATAGGGTGCAGCCAAATTTTTTTCTTTCAATTACCAAAAATCCTAAAATGCATATAAGGTCCCAATAGATTTATAGAGAAGAAATTTACTAAGTTGTTCTTGTTATACTGATATTCAGAAATGAAGAGATAATGAATGGATCATAGATAATCATGTCAGAAAAGCATTTTTTTCTCCTCATAAACCTCACCAAAAAGAAAAAAAAAATTAAGCACATTTATGAGACTTTAAGATGAAAGATCTATGAATAAAAAATATATTCCTAATGCATATTCAAAGCTAATATTGTCTATTAAACGCTTCTCACTCATTTTTCCAAGGCTGACAAAAGTGCATGTGCTGTGCTTTAAAGCTGATGGAATGTTCCAGAGGCACACCAAACAGAGACAAATATTTTCTGAAACTCAGTCAATGATTCACACTAAATATAGTAAATATGAGCTTTGCTGTAAATTGGTAGGCAACATTTCCAGCGCAGCAAAGTTTAACTGTCTCTGAGTTTGCCGGCAGAGTGATAAAAAGGGGTAATTTAGCCAGCATCCCACAGCAACCTGGGGTGCGATGCAGAACACTGCATAGCTATTAATATTTGTTAATGAATTTAAAACTAGATGTATGGAAATGGTTCTATGAAATGTATACACTGCTAAACAGTTAACTAGTCCTTAGGGCTTAAGTTTAATTATCTGTGTGTAAATCATTTTGAGCAGGGCAATCTAATGAGTTAAAAAAAAAAAAATTCAAGAAAATCTTATCTAACTTTGTAAGAACTCCTGAACAAAACAAGCCAAGTACTCCAACCCATAGGCAGAGAAACAGTTCATTTGTTCATGGGGGGACTGGGTCTTCAAGGTAACACTTTTCAGGTCTCTGTAAGTTGCTGCCTTTTTTTTTTCTTTTTCATCCCAGAACCATATTAGACAGAAAAGTGGACATGTGTTAATTGCTCAGTCCTGTCTGACTCATTGCAACCACACGACCTGAAGCCTATCAGGCTCCTCTGTCCATCTCCAAGCAAGAATACTGGAGTGGGTTGCCATTCCCTTTTCCAGAGTCTGGGCCATTAGGAAAGCCCCAAGAAAACTGAAGTGGTTAGCCATTTCCTTCTCCAGGGGATTTTCCAACCCAGGGATTGAACCCAGATTCCCTGCATTACAGACAGATTCTTTACCATCTGAGCCACCAGGGAAGCCTGTATTTGGCAGAGCTGATGACCAAAATGCAGAGTATGCTACTGGATGCTAGGTTCTTCTAATCCCGTGTTTCTTGACCAGGATGATTTTGCCTCCTAGGAGATATTTGGCAATTTCTGGAGACATTTTTGGTCATCACAGATGGACAGCTACTGCTGGTATCTATTGGGGTAGAGGCCAAGAATGCTTCTAAATTTCCCACAATGCACAGGACAGCCACTACAACACAAAATGATCTAACCCCAAATCATCCCAGATTGAGAATACAGTCCTATTCCAACACGTATTAATAGTATGATTCACACTAAATATAGTAAATATGAGCTTTGCTGTAAATTGGTAGGCAACATTTCCAGCGCAGCAAAGTTTAACTGTCTCTGAGTTTGCCGGCAGAGTGATAAAAAGGGGTAATTTAGCCAGCATCCCACAGCAACCTGGGGTGCGATGCAGAACACTGCATAGCTATTAATATTTGTTAATGAATTTAAAACTAGATGTATGGAAATGGTTCTATGAAATGTATACACTGCTAAACAGTTAACTAGTCCTTAGGGCTTAAGTTTAATTATCTGTGTGTAAATCATTTTGAGCAGGGCAATCTAATGAGTTAAAAAAAAAAAAATTCAAGAAAATCTTATCTAACTTTGTAAGAACTCCTGAACAAAACAAGCCAAGTACTCCAACCCATAGGCAGAGAAACAGTTCATTTGTTCATGGGGGGACTGGGTCTTCAAGGTAACACTTTTCAGGTCTCTGTAAGTTGCTGCCTTTTTTTTTTCTTTTTCATCCCAGAACCATATTAGACAGAAAAGTGGACATGTGTTAATTGCTCAGTCCTGTCTGACTCATTGCAACCACACGACCTGAAGCCTATCAGGCTCCTCTGTCCATCTCCAAGCAAGAATACTGGAGTGGGTTGCCTTTCCCCTTTTCCAGAGTCTGGGCCATTAGGAAAGCCCCAAGAAAACTGAAGTGGTTAGCCATTTCCTTCTCCAGGGGATTTTCCAACCCAGGGATTGAACCCAGATTCCCTGCATTACAGACAGATTCTTTACCATCTGAGCCACCAGGGAAGCCTGTATTTGGCAGAGCTGATGACCAAAATGCAGAGTATGCTACTGGATGCTAGGTTCTTCTAATCCCGTGTTTCTTGACCAGGATGATTTTGCCTCCTAGGAGATATTTGGCAATTTCTGGAGACATTTTTGGTCATCACAGATGGACAGCTACTGCTGGTATCTATTGGGGTAGAGGCCAAGAATGCTTCTAAATTTCCCACAATGCACAGGACAGCCACTACAACACAAAATGATCTAACCCCAAATCTCAGTGCTGCCAAGATTGAGAAATACAGTCCTATTCCAACAGTTTGGAATAGCATTTATTTATCATATTTTAAAATATCTAAGAGCTACAGAAGGAGGCAAGTAGGGAGTTGTTATCCCTTCACTCTCTGAAGGTATTGCTATCTTTGGAGCTCTAGTGGGCAGAGTGTGTCTTCTGCCCAGCAGATGCTCAGGGTCTGTATGTAGACCCCTCAGCCCAATAGCTTTGATAAATGGCCACAAATGAAGATCCAGTTCACTCAGGACTCGTACCACTTTGTCACTTAGTAGAATCATAGACCTTGACATGCCCAGCTTAGAAAGAAAGATCCTATGCTAAAGAATAATGAAAACCAGTCTGCTGACAAAACAACCTGGGGGCTTCCCTTGTGGCTCAGTGGATAAGAACCCGCCTACCAATGCAGGAGACATGGGTTCGAGTCCTGATCCGGGAAGATCCCACATACCGCAGAGCAGCTAAACCCACACATCAACAAAGACCCAGCACAGCCAAAACTAAATAAATAAAAGTTTAAAAAAAAAAAAACAACCTGGGCTGAAATGACTTGTGAGATTCATTCCAGCCCTATCATCTCCTGATGGGTTGTGGAGGAAAGAACACATTATACTTTTAGAAAGGAAACAAGATAAAATGCAAAAAACAACCTGCTCAAGTGCTGTCCTTTGTGTTCTTAAAGAGGCTCATCTGGTTGGAAGGAAGGAGAAGCAGAAGCATTCTTCCACTCCCTTCTCCCCTCCCTTCATTCCCTTATTAAGAAAAGAATTGTATTTTCATCTCCTAAGCACTGTGTATGACGATAACAAACCAAGGGAGAAAGCACCCAAACAGTGCATGAGATAAAACTAGGACAATACTTGGATTCCTGAGGGCTGTGATTAAAGCTATCTGGATTAAAAATGAGTTATTTCAATTTGGATTTATGTTCTGAGGAAACAAAAAAGAAAGAATGGGAAAGTGGCATACTGCTGAAGAACTCTTAATTCCAATGTATTCAACTCAGCCTTCAGAAGAAATGGCATTAATTCAAGGTACCCAATTACAGTAATGTGGTTCAGAGCACCTCAAGAGGTGTTTCAGTCTCAAGCCAGGACTAACATTTGTAATCCTTTAAATGCACTTAAGAAATTGATGTTACAGCCCCACAATCTGTTAGGGGCCTTGCTTGCTGGATGATTGCAAAGTATCCGACCATTAATTGGATCATCAGAATGTGATCCGCGTCCTGGTCCCTGGATTATGGAAGACTGACTCTGCTCTGACGTGTTGAACCAGAAGCTCCTTTTGCTAGAAATTTTGACCCTTAATGTAGATAAGTGGTATTTTTCATCAATCTTAGCTTGCATTTAAAAAGGGGAAATGTCAATTCAATGTGGGGCATTTAACTTAATTCAACATCTTTTAATCTAATACCTTGGAAAAGTTGGTCTCTCCGACCTGCCTCACACTTGTGCTGATGGAATATTTTGTAAAGCCCTGTTGGAAAAGGTGATCTTTCGTTCATTAATAAAACCACAATTTTGAAACTCCCTGTATTTCATGTTTACTGTTGGCAAAAAATAAAACCTTCATATAACTCAAGAAAATCTGAACAAAAGAACAAAACACAAGTCTATGTCTTAGATTGTTTCGTTAGGACAGTATTGAAAATATAGATGGGAAAAGTTTTTTTTTTTTGAGAAAAACGATGAAGAAGAGCCTGTCTCATTGGTTTGCTTTTCATCCTTGTTTAAGCTGTTAAGCAACTAGGTGGTCTGTTTGACTGCTTCATCGTCATGAATTAGTCATGTATGGTTGAGAGAGTTGTACCACAGATAATGCTGAGCACCATTGATACTTTTGAACTGTGGTGCTGGAGAAGACTCTTGAGAGTTCCTTGGACAGCAAGGAGATCAAACCTGTCAATCTTAAAGGAAATAACCCTGAATATTCATTGAAGGACTGATGCTGATGCTGAAGCTGAAGCTCCAATACTTTGGCCACCTGATGGGAAGAGACAACTCATTGGAAAAGACCCTGATGCTGGGAAAGAAAGAAGTCAGAAGAAGGGGAGGACAGAGGACAAGATGGTTGGATGGCATCATTGACTCAATGGATATGAGTTTGAGCAAGCTCTGGGAGATGGTGAAGGACAGGGAAGCCTGGCACACTGCAGTCCATGGGGTCACAAAGAATCAGATACAACTGAGCAACTGAACATCAACCACAATTTTATTCCCCTCAAGGTAAAAAGAAAGGGTGATGAATCACTACTAATGTTTGTTCATGAACGTGGTTTTTGAATGATGCATATTTCACAGCTGTAAAGCCTGGATTCCAGTTTAGTTAGTGGATTTTTATGACATTCCACCAGGTTTAAGAAGAAGATCCCCTGCCCCTATGTATGTATGCCAGCTCACATCTGGCAGTCTTCAGCCAGCTTTTCTGTCTTCCAAGTTTTCTAAGATAAATGCACTATCAAATTCTTGGCACTTTTGCTTCTTGGATTAGTAATAATGTTTTCTTCTCAATGGATAGATAAGATGCACATCTTCCTGCAAAGACTGTGTACAACTGGTAAAATGGCCAGGCTGGTCTCTCCAACTGTGTTATCTTATTAAACACGCTACACATAGCTTAACTGGAGTCATGAGTGACAGTTAGGTTGATGCTAAATCTCCAGGCAGGAAGTCCTTCTGCCCCATTCTTTAAGGATGCTGTGGGTAGGAGAGAGAAGTGGCATTTGTGACAGAGGACTTTGCTGGCCTCTTATGCTCTGAAGACAGATGTTGATAGCATCTCAGCCATAGTTGCCCTGGTGACCCTTTGCCACAGCTTTCAGTTCAGATGCCCATGTGGCCCTTCTTCCTAATGGGATCCCTTAGCAGTGAGTGCTGTGTTAGCACAAAATGGGAGGGTGCCCACAGTCCAGGCCATGTCTTAGCTATAGCATGAATTAGGGTTCTCTTGAGTTGCAATATAAGTATATAAATTCAACTTTGAGAAAGAAAATGGAAGAAAGCTTAAGAACCTTGCCTAATACTGAACCCCATGAATTGGCTTACAGCATAGATTTTCCTAAGTGAGACTGTCCTACGTCAAGAATGATCTTTTCTTGCTGGGTACTCTGTTTTGGTCATTCTTAGGCAGTATCAGTAGTGGAGAAAGCTCTTTTCTGGCTTTACTTTTTGCCATCTGGCATTGAGCTTCTAGACAAATTAACTTTATTCTCTTTAATGGCCAAAAATCTATTTTATATTAAGAAGGTCTCTTAATTTAAGTTAGAAAAATGAAAATGAATTATTAAAACTGGACCTCATTATGAGAAATATCATCTGTGCCATCTTAAGCCCAGGTATTTTCATGCTGTCCATTTGAAAAGATAAAGGTTTGTGTTTTTTTTTTAAAAAAAAAAACAAGTTTGCACTATTTGCCGAACCTGGATGAAGGAGCACTCCCATGTATGCTTCTCAAAGGTTTATGTTAGAACCAGACACTTGCCTTTTGGTTTTCTTACTTCAAACTACTAGCACATGTGCCCCTGAGAGAGGGGTGGGGGAAGTTTTAAGAGGTGTGAGCATGAGAAAGTGAACCTGCTGTAAGCTAATGTTTTCTTCTCAATGGATAGATAAGATGCACATCTTCCTGCAAAGACTGTGTACAACTGGTAAAATGGCCAGGCTGGTCTCTCCAACTGTGTTATCTTATTAAACACGCTACACATAGCTTAACTGGAGTCATGAGTGACAGTTAGGTTGATGCTAAATCTCCAGGCAGGAAGTCCTTCTGCCCCATTCTTTAAGGATGCTGTGGGTAGGAGAGAGAAGTGGCATTTGTGACAGAGGACTTTGCTGGCCTCTTATGCTCTGAAGACAGATGTTGATAGCATCTCAGCCATAGTTGCCCTGGTGACCCTTTGCCACAGCTTTCAGTTCAGATGCCCATGTGGCCCTTCTTCCTAATGGGATCCCTTAGCAGTGAGTGCTGTGTTAGCACAAAATGGGAGGGTGCCCACAGTCCAGGCCATGTCTTAGCTATAGCATGAATTAGGGTTCTCTTGAGTTGCAATATAAGTATATAAATTCAACTTTGAGAAAGAAAATGGAAGAAAGCTTAAGAACCTTGCCTAATACTGAACCCCATGAATTGGCTTACAGCATAGATTTTCCTAAGTGAGACTGTCCTACGTCAAGAATGATCTTTTCTTGCTGGGTACTCTGTTTTGGTTATTCTTAGGCAGTATCAGTAGTGGAGAAAGGTCTTTTCTGGCTTTACTTTATGCCATCTGGCATTGAGATTCTAGACAAATTAACTTTATTCTCTTTAATGGCCAAAAATCTATTTTATATTAAGAAGGTCTCTTAATTTAAGTTAGAAAAATGAAAATGAATTATTAAAACTGGACCTCATTATGAGAAATATCATCTGTGCCATCTTAAGCCCAGGTATTTTCATGCTGTCCATTTGAAAAGATAAAGGTTTGTGTTTTTTTTTTTAAAAAAAAAACAAGTTTGCACTATTTGCCGAACCTGGATGAAGGAGCACTCCCATGTATGCTTCTCAAAGGTTTATGTTAGAACCAGACACTTGCCTTTTGGTTTTCTTACTTCAAACTACTAGCACATGTGCCCCTGAGAGAGGGGTGGGGGAAGTTTTAAGAGGTGTGAGCATGAGAAAGTGAACCTGCTGTAAGCTACCTATCTGATTGTTTTGGTGTCCACCTGGCCTGCCACTGTCCCCAGGAGGCAGTATTCCTACCCATTCTCCAAAGTGGCCAGCACGATGTTCCCAGACCTTGTTCCTTCCTGTTAACGTTCCGTCCTAAATGAAGTTGGCAGCTGTTTTTGCCCAGTGTTCATGGACCTCTACAGGTTCCTTACTGATTGAATTCCTGTAGAATCCCCCAGGGCAAGGAGAGTGTGCAATTCAGGGCTGACCAGACTGCTAGCCCCTGAGTTAAAGACTGAGCTGTATGCCCAGAGGACAGAGCTATTTCTGAGCTCTAAGACTCTTGAGAAGGGGAAAGGGCTGTTGGAGGCACTTCCCTGAGTGTCTGTCTCTTGTTCTCTCCCTCTCCCTCTGTCTCTGTCTCCATCGCCATCTCTTCTTCCACCCCTCCCTACTTCTCGTCTTGCTACCTCTCTGTAAATTAGGAAAAAAAAAACTATTTAATTTTAGATCCACAAGTACACTTTAACGAAAAAGGCTATCCATTTGATTTTGGATCAGTTTATAGTAACTATTCACTGTTGACCAATTATTTCAACCCTAGGAAGTAGTATTTATAGTAAACATATCGATAGTTGGTTAGAGCCTGGGGAATTGAGGCCAGAGTCAGTATTTGATTCCTGTCTAGGCCAATCGTTCCTTTTTAATAATGTCATGGTATAGTCTCCTAAAATTCATCAGATGCCTTAACAACAATGTGTATCTCTAGTCACTCTGTTACCATCGAAAGGAAGTGTCAAGGTTTCAAAGTCGTTACATCAAAACAGCGGAGAAGGTGACAAAGGATATGTGTGCTTATTGCTAGCAGTGAGATCTTCATCTTCTAAAGACAGCATTTCTTGTAGATTAGAAAACAGACCAGTTGTCAGTGTCACACCACTGCTTCTTTCATCCATTGTCAGAATCAGAACCAAGTTTCATGTGCTGAGAGTGAGAAATGATGATATGAGTAGACAAGAAACCATCACCTTCATTCTGCTTCATATCTCATCTTAGAAGCTCAGCTAGGAGGCAGGTTTAAGGTGTGATAAAGTTGTTTCACCTGGTAGGTATGGAAGGAAGACAAAAACTAGCTATGAGAGTGGCTTTGATCTCCATGCCATGCCTTCACAGGTCCAGTTCAGTAAGTCAAGAGATAATCTGGGGGAAACAGAATTTAAAAAAATGCTCCTCTTCCAAGCCTGAGTTGTAGTAGGGCTTTTAGCCATAGGCCACCCTAAGTCTACTCTCCCTATAAAAAATATTCCCCCAATGTAAAGCTTATGAAAACTGGATGACCTTGTAACCTACTTTCTAAGAAGTCTACACACTTAGACAAAATTATCCTCAACATATAAAATTGTGTGTCGTACAAAGGATATCTCCCAGCCCAACCCACGGAAAGGCCATCTTTCTGCTGGCTGGTACCCAGCATGCTGGATGCTGTGGTCAAGGTTTGTGGCTCAGGATGCCACTGGTGTGCTTTTTAGCTCCCTGTTGCCTTTCAAAATGATTCCGCATCTTCTCAGCCCATGATATCAAATTCTCTTGACCATCTGATGAATTGAGGGTCCAAGGTACAAACCCATCATTAACTTATACTGGAATTTTCTGGTCCTCTATCACTGATTCTCCCAGCAATGATGATTAGATATCAGCACATTATTTCAAGCAGGAGATCATGGTTTGAGGACTCAGAAAACCAGATGTGTCTATGGAAAGGGTTACCATTTTCAAAGTTAAGATTTTTCACTTTATCATTGATAGTTGGTTAGAGCCTGGGGAATGAGGCCAGAGTCAGTATTTGATTCCTGTCTAGGCCAATCGTTCCTTTTTAATAATGTCATGGTATAGTCTCCTAAAATTCATCAGATGCCTTAACAACAATGTGTATCTCTAGTCACTCTGTTACCATCGAAAGGAAGTGTCAAGGTTTCAAAGTCGTTACATCAAAACAGCGGAGAAGGTGACAAAGGATATGTGTGCTTATTGCTAGCAGTGAGATCTTCATCTTCTAAAGACAGCATTTCTTGTAGATTAGAAAACAGACCAGTTGTCAGTGTCACACCACTGCTTCTTTCATCCATTGTCAGAATCAGAACCAAGTTTCATGTGCTGAGAGTGAGAAATGATGATATGAGTAGACAAGAAACCATCACCTTCATTCTGCTTCATATCTCATCTTAGAAGCTCAGCTAGGAGGCAGGTTTAAGGTGTGATAAAGTTGTTTCACCTGGTAGGTATGGAAGGAAGACAAAAACTAGCTATGAGAGTGGCTTTAATCTCCATGCCATGCCTTCACAGGTCCAGTTCAGTAAGTCAAGAGATAATCTGGGGGAAACAGAATTTAAAAAAATGCTCCTCTTCCAAGCCTGAGTTGTAGTAGGGCTTTTAGCCATAGGCCACCCTAAGTCTACTCTCCCTATAAAAAATATTCCCCCAATGTAAAGCTTATGAAAACTGGATGACCTTGTAACCTACTTTCTAAGAAGTCTACACACTTAGACAAAATTATCCTCAACATATAAAATTGTGTGTCGTACAAAGGATATCTCCCAGCCCAACCCACGGAAAGGCCATCTTTCTGCTGGCTGGTACCCAGCATGCTGGATGCTGTGGTCAAGGTTTGTGGCTCAGGATGCCACTGGTGTGCTTTTTAGCTCCCTGTTGCCTTTCAAAATGATTCCGCATCTTCTCAGCCCATGATATCAAATTCTCTTGACCATCTGATGAATTGAGGGTCCAAGGTACAAACCCATCATTAACTTATACTGGAATTTTCTGGTCCTCTATCACTGATTCTCCCAGCAATGATGATTAGATATCAGCACATTATTTCAAGCAGGAGATCATGGTTTGAGGACTCAGAAAACCAGATGTGTCTATGGAAAGGGTTACCATTTTCAAAGTTAAGAGTATCTTCATTTAAGAATGAACTGATACTTTATCATTGAGTAGTTTATTTGGTATTTCATATTACAAGGTGGTCTCATGCCACAGGAGGATCCCCCTGGAGGAGGAAATGGCAACTCACTCCAGTGTTCTTGCCTAGAAAATTCCATAGAGAGAAGAGCCTGTGGGCCACACCCATTGGGATCACAAAGAGTCAGACATGACTGAGCAACTAGCACACACATACATGCCTGATCTGCCCAGTGCTAAAGTTTGGACTCATTTGCCTTTTCTTCTCTGAGTGTGTGTGTGTGTGTGTGTGTGTGTGTGTGTGTGTGTGTGTATTGTACATGTGTATATCTGTGTATCTAGCAGCATATGTTACCTGCATTGTCATTCTTCCTTATTTCCCGTCTCTTCCGGTCTTTTTTCTCTGCCACTCAAACCGATTCCAGCCATTCACCAGCTCTCATTGGGGATAATAGCCTCTCTCTTTGCCATTGCCTTGTCATATTGATTCGGCTGCCCAAGGACTTCATATTAACCAAAACGTTCACCTGCTGGGCTAACTCTGCCGCCACAAGGTGTTAGGGAACCACTGCACCCCTTGATGCTTTTTGATATTGACGATGGCTCAGGAGAAAGTAATAAATGTTTGGTGACCATTGTCAAACACACTCATGCCAAGCCCTTTTTATATAACAAAGAGGACCAGGGAGGGAGACTGCCTGCCTTCTTGCTGCCTGGCTGGTCATCCCATTGTGCTGATGCCAGGCTCCCGCTGGGAGATTATGGTCTTTCTTGGCCTGTGTAGAAAGAAAAACAGTAAAAAAGGACAATAAAATAATAAGCCATGTGCAGTTAAATTCCATGACTCACTGCTGGTGGGTTTTAATTCCTTGGGAGAGAGTTACCTCAAATTCTCTTGACCATCTGATGAATTGAGGGTCCAAGGTACAAACCCATCATTAACTTATACTGGAATTTTCTGGTCCTCTATCACTGATTCTCCCAGCAATGATGATTAGATATCAGCACATTATTTCAAGCAGGAGATCATGGTTTGAGGACTCAGAAAACCAGATGTGTCTATGGAAAGGGTTACCATTTTCAAAGTTAAGAGTATCTTCATTTAAGAATGAACTGATACTTTATCATTGAGTAGTTTATTTGGTATTTCATATTACAAGGTGGTCTCATGCCACAGGAGGATCCCCCTGGAGGAGGAAATGGCAACTCACTCCAGTGTTCTTGCCTAGAAAATTCCATAGAGAGAAGAGCCTGTGGGCCACACCCATTGGGATCACAAAGAGTCAGACATGACTGAGCAACTAGCACACACATACATGCCTGATCTGCCCAGTGCTAAAGTTTGGACTCATTTGCCTTTTCTTCTCTGAGTGTGTGTGTGTGTGTGTGTGTGTGTGTGTGTGTGTGTGTGTATTGTACATGTGTATATCTGTGTATCTAGCAGCATATGTTACCTGCATTGTCATTCTTCCTTATTTCCCGTCTCTTCCGGTCTTTTTTCTCTGCCACTCAAACCGATTCCAGCCATTCACCAGCTCTCATTGGGGATAATAGCCTCTCTCTTGCCATTGCCTTGTCATATTGATTCGGCTGCCCAAGGACTTCATATTAACCAAAACGTTCACCTGCTGGGCTAACTCTGCCGCCACAAGGTGTTAGGGAACCACTGCCCCCCTTGATGCTTTTTGATATTGACGATGGCTCAGGAGAAAGTAATAAATGTTTGGTGACCATTGTCAAACACACTCATGCCAAGCCCTTTTTATATAACAAAGAGGACCAGGGAGGGAGACTGCCTGCCTTCTTGCTGCCTGGCTGGTCATCCCATTGTGCTGATGCCAGGCTCCCGCTGGGAGATTATGGTCTTTCTTGGCCTGTGTAGAAAGAAAAACAGTAAAAAAGGACAATAAAATAATAAGCCATGTGCAGTTAAATTCCATGACTCACTGCTGGTGGGTTTTAATTCCTTGGGGAGAGAGTTACCTCATTCTCTCATTTTGTTGTATTCTCCCTCTCTTCAAGTTCACATATGGGAGAGACTAAACTGATTTTTGCCATGCAAGGCTTGCAGGCGTAGTCAAAATAAAGGAAACTAGAGGACAGGAAGTTTTTGGTTTTGAAAATAATTTGCTGTTTGTGCGTTTAAGTGGGTGGTTCATGGTATCACAGACTTACTGGTTACCTTCATTATTTTTGGTATGTCTGAAAATCAGTCTGGTGATAAAAATTTATTTCTAATTTTTCCAATCCACATTTTTGTTAAAATGGCAGTATTGGCTGCTGCTTTCACTCTGCACAGGCAGCAGGACAAGAGCTCCCAGAATATTCCTTGTTTGGGAGGCAAATACATAATTGAGCATGCATGTTTTTTCCCAAACTTTGTTGTTTGAAAGAGTGTGACTCTATTGAACTAAATGCACATGATTCTAGAACAATAGGATAAAAAGTAGCAACTTTAATAAATCAAGCAGTTACTTTGTTTGCAAGACATCAAAGAATCCCTTTAGCTACATTCTCATTAAATGTTGTAATGTAAGTATTACTGCCTTTTTTTTTTTTTTATTGAGCTTTGCTCTTTTACGACCCTGTTACTGGTAGCTTGGAATTTTTTTTACAAAGCCTAGAAGTTATCCTGCACTTAATCTTGCCACTCTTTTCCTTTGTCAAGTTAAACAGAGCTTTAAGCAACCCCTCTCCCAACTCTAGTGAGATGCATCGTTCTGCCTAAGCGAAGCCCAATTCTACCTGATTCCCAAGTTTCCACTCAATCAGTTAGTCTCTCTTCCTATTGTAGGAGAAAAGCAAAGAAACAAAAGCTTTCCCACATCTTGATTACTGACTGGATCCCTGAATCATCGTGGATCGACTCTGCCGCCACAAGGTGTTAGGGAACCACTGCACCCCTTGATGCTTTTTGATATTGACGTGGCTCAGGAGAAAGTAATAAATGTTTGGTGACCATTGTCAAACACACTCATGCCAAGCCCTTTTTATATAACAAAGAGGACCAGGGAGGGAGACTGCCTGCCTTCTTGCTGCCTGGCTGGTCATCCCATTGTGCTGATGCCAGGCTCCCGCTGGGAGATTATGGTCTTTCTTGGCCTGTGTAGAAAGAAAAACAGTAAAAAAGGACAATAAAATAATAAGCCATGTGCAGTTAAATTCCATGACTCACTGCTGGTGGGTTTTAATTCCTTGGGAGAGAGTTACCTCATTCTCTCATTTTGTTGTATTCTCCTCTCTTCAAGTTCACATATGGGAGAGACTAAACTGATTTTGCCATGCAAGGCTTGCAGGCGTAGTCAAAATAAAGGAAACTAGAGGACAGGAAGTTTTTGGTTTTGAAAATAATTTGCTGTTTGTGCGTTTAAGTGGGTGGTTCATGGTATCACAGACTTACTGGTTACCTTCATTATTTTTGGTATGTCTGAAAATCAGTCTGGTGATAAAAATTTATTTCTAATTTTTCCAATCCACATTTTTGTTAAAATGGCAGTATTGGCTGCTGCTTTCACTCTGCACAGGCAGCAGGACAAGAGCTCCCAGAATATTCCTTGTTTGGGAGGCAAATACATAATTGAGCATGCATGTTTTTTCCCAAACTTTGTTGTTTGAAAGAGTGTGACTCTATTGAACTAAATGCACATGATTCTAGAACAATAGGATAAAAAGTAGCAACTTTAATAAATCAAGCAGTTACTTTGTTTGCAAGACATCAAAGAATCCCTTTAGCTACATTCTCATTAAATGTTGTAATGTAAGTATTACTGCCTTTTTTTTTTTTTTTATTGAGCTTTGCTCTTTTACGACCCTGTTACTGGTAGCTTGGAATTTTTTTTACAAAGCCTAGAAGTTATCCTGCACTTAATCTTGCCACTCTTTTCCTTTGTCAAGTTAAACAGAGCTTTAGGCATCCCCTCTCCCATCTCTAGTGAGATGCATCGTTCTGCCTAAGCCAATCCCAATTCTTCCTGTTTCCCAAGATTCCGCTCCATCAGTTAGTCTCTCTCTTTCCTATTGTAGGAGAAAAAAAGCAAAGAAACAAAAGCTTTCCCACATCTTGATTACTGACTGGATATCTCCCTGGCTTTTCTCATTTTCTTCATCACCAATATTCTTCTAAAAACATTTCATGGACCAGATCTCCATGGATCATTGCAACCTGCTCCTTGACTCCTTGAGATCTGTTTCTACATCAACACTGCCTTCAGGTACTGCCCTGAGATTCACTTCCAATCATGAAATCTGTTCATCTTTTCTCAGTCCTCATATCTCTTTTTTAAGTATACTTGATTTACAATATTGTGTTAGTTTCAGGTGTATAGGAAAGTGCTTTGGAGATATGTGGAAATATATATGTGTGTGTGTGTGTGTGTGTGTGTATGTGTACACACACACATACACATATATGTGGAAACATATATATATATATATATATATATATATATATATATACACATGTATATAGCCTATATATATAGGCTTCCCAGATGACTCAGTGGTGAGGGATCTGCCCCCAATGCAGGAGACACAAGAGACTTGGGTTCACTCCCTGAATTGGGAAGATCCCCTGGAGGAGGAAATGGCAATCTGCTTCAGTATTCTTGCCTGGAGAATTCCATGGAGTGAGGAGGCTGGCAGGTTACAATCCATGGGGTTGCAAAGAGTCATGTATGACTGAGCACAGCACAGTTATATATATATATATATATATATATATATATATATATATATACACACAATACATATACATATTATTATTATTATTTTTCATTATATTATAAGATACTGAATACAGTTCCCTGTGATGTATAATAAATGCTTGTTGTTTGTCTGTTTTATGTAAGGTAGTGTCCGTCCATTAATCCCATATTCCTAATTCATCCCTCTTTGGTAACCATGTTTATTTTCTATGTCTGTGAATCTGTCTTTGGTGAATCTGTTTCTGTTTTATAAATAAATTCATTTGTACAATTTTTTAGATTCCACATGTAAGTAAATCATCATTATTTGTCTTTCTTTGTCTGATTTATTCCACTCAGTATGATAATCTCTGGATCCATCCATGTTGTTGTAAATAGTAGTATTTCATTCTTTTTTTATGGATGTGAAGTATTTCACTGCATAGGCAAGAGAAAAACAGTCAGTTAAAAGGGACTTCTCATAAGACTATCAGTTAATTTTTCTTCAGAAACTTTGCAGGCCAGAAGGGAGATATTGAAAGTCCTGAAAGGGAAAGCTGATAGCCTATTGATAGGATAGTGTGCCCTGCAGGATTATCATTTAGAATATGAGAGAAATAATTTCTCATATAAGCAAAAACTAAGAGAATATAGCAATACTAAACCTATCTTAAATATTGAAAGGTGTTCTCTAAATAGAGAAGCAGCAAGAGTTTACAGAAAAAGGAAAATCATAATAGGAAAAGTAAATATAAAAGGATTGAGGAGACTTCCCTGATGGTCCAGTGTTTAAGACTTCACCTTCCAATGTAGGGGGTGTGGGTTCCATCCCTGGTCAGGGAACTAAGATCCTGCATGCCTCTCAGCCAAAAAAAAAAAAAAAGAGCAAGAAACAGAAGCAATAGTGTAACAAATTCAATAAAGCCTTTAAAAGTAGTCCACATTAAAAAAATCTTTTAAAAAAGGATTGATGATCACTTAAGTAAGTCAGCATATAGATGAAAGAAATCTGAAAAATTCGTGATAGCAATTATAACTATAATGAACAATGAAAGGATAAACAAGAAGATGTAAAACAAAACACCAGAATCACAAAATGTGGGATCAGGAGGAGTAAGAAAAACTGGATCTTTTAGAGCTTGTTTGAGCTTGTATGAAACACTGCTGTATCTAATGGCCCTTTCCTTAAAGGACATGTTATTGCTCCTCAGCTCGCATGACTTTGTACATTCATAAGTTTCTCCATGTTTCTTTGCTAACATTTTCATTCATTGGCACCAAATCACTAGCATCTGTCATTGTCAGTCTTCCATGAGTAGGGCTTCAGAGCTTTATGTGCACACATATAGTGCATTCCAGTCTCAAACTCTCTTCTGACTCCCAGGAATATGTCAAAATGCTGGTCAAAGCCATTTGGATGTTTTGCGTGAAGTTCAGTATATCCATTTCTCAAGCAATTATTCTTCTCCTCCTTTCCAAGTTATCACCTCTGACTCTGATGTCCTTAATGACTAACTTTTTACTCTAACACCCATGCAAAAAAAAAACCCTCCCAACTCATCACTGACTTTACTGCTTTTTCATCCAATTTCATAGCTTACAAAATACATCAACTGTACAAAAACACATCAACTTTTATTTCATGCTCATTGCAGTGCTGGTAGTGGGTCAGTGCTTTTGCCTTGTTGATTGTGCAGTTGAGCTGGAGAGTCTTGGTCTTATCTCAGCCTTGACATTCAATACTCCACACCTCCTACAGTATGGAGAATAGCTCCATAAATGACAGCTGGATCTCCAAACCCCAGCACATACTATGACATTAACACTTATGTGTTCTATGGAGTTGAATGGGAAGCACCTCCTGGCAGGTTTTCCCAGAAGTGTTTCTGAAGAACAGGTTCTAGATGAACAGTCATATACGGTACCCAGGCAGAAACTATAGTGAGGGATTAGAAATTGAATTAACCACCTTGATGTAGGCAGACAGTCTTTCTCTCCTTAAATTTAGCCTTAATCAGTGTCTCTGTCTGGTGTCCATTCCTATACAAGATTTGTTGAAAAAGAACACCAGTCAGTCTCTAAGTCGAGTCTGAAAAATTCGTGATAGCAATTATAACTATAATGAACAATGAAAGGATAAACAAGAAGATGTAAAACAAAACACCAGAATCACAAAATGTGGGATCAGGAGGAGTAAGAAAAACTGGATCTTTTAGAGCTTGTTTGAGCTTGTATGAAACACTGCTGTATCTAATGGCCCTTTCCTTAAAGGACATGTTATTGCTCCTCAGCTCGCATGACTTTGTACATTCATAAGTTTCTCCATGTTTCTTTGCTAACATTTTCATTCATTGGCACCAAATCACTAGCATCTGTCATTGTCAGTCTTCCATGAGTAGGGCTTCAGAGCTTTATGTGCACACATATAGTGCATTCCAGTCTCAAACTCTCTTCTGACTCCCAGGAATATGTCAAAATGCTGGTCAAAGCCATTTGGATGTTTTGCGTGAAGTTCAGTATATCCATTTCTCAAGCAATTATTCTTCTCCTCCTTTCCAAGTTATCACCTCTGACTCTGATGTCCTTAATGACTAACTTTTTACTCTAACACCCATGCAAAAAAAAAACCCTCCCAACTCATCACTGACTTTACTGCTTTTTCATCCAATTTCATAGCTTACAAAATACATCAACTGTACAAAAACACATCAACTTTTATTTCATGCTCATTGCAGTGCTGGTAGTGGGTCAGTGCTTTTGCCTTGTTGATTGTGCAGTTGAGCTGGAGAGTCTTGGTCTTATCTCAGCCTTGACATTCAATACTCCACACCTCCTACAGTATGGAGAATAGCTCCATAAATGACAGCTGGATCTCCAAACCCCAGCACATACTATGACATTAACACTTATGTGTTCTATGGAGTTGAATGGGAAGCACCTCCTGGCAGGTTTTCCCCAGAAGTGTTTCTGAAGAACAGGTTCTAGATGAACAGTCATATACGGTACCCAGGCAGAAACTATAGTGAGGGATTAGAAATTGAATTAACCACCTTGATGTAGGCAGACAGTCTTTCTCTCCCTTAAATTTAGCCTTAATCAGTGTCTCTGTCTGGTGTCCATTCCTATACAAGATTTGTTGAAAAAAAGAACACCAGTCAGTCTCTAAGTCGAGTCTGACTCTTCGCTACCCCATGGACTGCAGTACAATGACTTCACTATCTTCCAATTTGTTTAAACTCATGTATATTGAGTCAAAGATGCCATCCAATCATCTCATCCTCTTTCACCCTCTTCTTCTCCTGCCCTGAATTTTTCCCAGCATCAGGGTGTTTTCCAATGAGTTGGCTCTTTGCATCAGGTAGTCAAAGTATTGGAGCTTCAGCTTCAGCATCAGTCCTTCCAATAAATATTCAGGGTTGATTTCCTTTAGGATTGACTAGTTTGATTGCCTTGCTGTCCAAATAAGGGTACTAATTGGCCAATTTTGTGCCATCAAATTTTTCACAGAAACAATGCATCCAGATTTTGAAAAGTGACCAAACTACTGAGAAGAAGTCAAGTGTCTAAATACCTTAAAGCCTACAGATTTAGAGATACCTTGTAATTATTATTAGAACACATATCTTAGAAAATTGTAGCAAAGTCTGGTAATGATCCCAGCAGCTTTGAAAGAGATGTCAAATGCTATGGATCTTATCACTGATTCTTTCTGACTAAAT
Source organism: Tragulus kanchil (assembly GCA_022376925.1). Lineage (NCBI taxonomy): Eukaryota > Metazoa > Chordata > Mammalia > Artiodactyla > Tragulidae > Tragulus > Tragulus kanchil. The sequence goes on from JAIOJX010000024.1 coordinate 59,492,573, forward strand.
GGATTTCCCACCTGATGCGTTATCTCTAACTTATACATTTTGAAAGTAATATGCAATCAAATAGTCTTTTTATAAAATTTGAAGTGCAGTACCTTCAGGAAAAGTATACAACTTTCTCTGCAAAAGGTCAATTCATAGGTGAGTGTTTTTAGTGTATTTTTAATTGGAGGATAATTACTTTACCTTATTTGTTGACTTCTGCCATACAAGGATCAGCCATAAGTATACATATATCCCCTCCCTCTTGAACTCCCCTGCCCAAGACATATTCCATTCCTACCCCTCTAGGTTGTCTCAAAGCACCTGCTTACACTCCCTGCATTATACAACAATTTCATATTGACGTTTGTATATGGTAAGATATATTCCTCAATGGCACTCTCTCAATTTGTTCCACACTTTCCTTCCTGAGTTGTTGAGCACTTACTCTAGCACAGCATCACATGAGGTGAGTGAAAAACCCTAGGGCTTCGGAAAAAGTAGTGAAGAACCAGGGACACGTCAACCCTTTTGTCACTGTGTTTAGTGTGGTGATGGTCTTTCCATCATTCAGTACTGCCCTTCCTCTCTTAAATCACGGTGGATGACCTACAGGGAAAAGTGGAATTAAATTAGAAAGCAAAGATGGTAGTAAAGGAAGTAGAGAAAAGCCTAATGAACTGAAGTGGACTTGTCTTTCCCAGACTTTGATAGGTTGGGATATGCCATCAGATGGGAATAATATTTGTTAATCTGACCATTGTACCACATCAGCTTGTGAACTTTCATTTCTGGAGTTGTCAATTGCTCCTTGAACCCCAACTGTTCATACGTGACCTTGAAGCAGGATGACATTTCAGTAAGAAACTTGACTCTCTCCTGGATTAGGAGAATAATGCTCATGTTTTCCACCAATGGCAGGACCCTGGCCAAAACTAACAGTCAAAAGGAACTTTCTATTCAGGTGAGGAGTTTCAGTGTTGAGCAAGAAGGAATTCCCCACAATTGTCCTTTTTCCATACAGTGTTTTACTTTTTGCTAAAGGAACTCCTTAAGTAGAGAAGGTGGTAGCTTTGCAAACAAGGAGGGTAGGGAATTAAAGGAGAAAAATTAATCAAAATGATATTAGATGCATGATGATATCAGAAAAGCGATTCTGCAGTGCTTGCTTGTAGAGATGAGTACACCATCTTCTTTTGTGTTAGCTGATTGCCACTCCTATAGAATGAGATAGTCTGAAGGGCCCTCTGGACCCCTTGACATCTCTGTGTAGCAAAATTAAGTAAGAAGAATCATTTACAGAAACTGGCAGCTCTTGGCCGTCCATCCAGGTAAAGGGTAGAAGCAACTTGGGAAAAAAACAACAATGGATCATGGTCTTCTTTTTAAAACTATGTGTATGTATTTTGTTGGTAAGTGTCCAGTGAACCTCAAATATCTTTTTCATCATTCTCAGTCTTATTTTATCCCATTTCTGATTAGGCTCTACATTTAAAGACCAAGAAGGCCTTAGCAATGATAATGAGTCTGGTTTTCCTGAATTCATTGCCTGGAAAATTATCTGTATATGACCCAGAATTAACTATATCCAAATGTGTATTATGTGTGTATTGGGTGAGAATGATCTAAATGTGTTATCTAATAGTTTGCCTTAGGTAATTTCAAATGTCTTTACTATTTCTGTGAATATTTAGTAACAAAAATTAAGACTTTTTTTCTGTCCCTCTCCTTGTTGAATGAGAGGCAGAAAAACCCTTATTTTCTCCAGAGCTCTGTCTCCTCAGGCTTCATTTGGTAAAAGCAAGTTTAGATTAGATAATTTTAGTCCTTTGTGTGGAGCTATTTTTAAATGTAATTTTTGCTAATAATGCAATTAGTTGTGTCTTTTGCATAATTTGCAATACAGTGTTGAAGTTTAAGAAGCTTCATTTTATTTTAATTAACAACTGATCAGTAGTAATAACCAAGCAGCTGCTAACATTACCAGCCTTAACTCTTGGAAAAAAAATAAGGCAGCAGACACATAACTCCTCCTTCTTCTCCCCCTCTCACCCGTAATGCCAAACTTAACAGTCAAAAGGAACTTTCTATTCAGGTGAGGAGTTTCAGTGTTGAGCAAGGAATTCACAATTGTCCTTTTTCCATACAGTGTTTTACTTTTGCTAAAGGAACTCCTTAAGTAGAGAAGGTGGTAGCTTTGCAAACAAGGAGGGTAGGGAATTAAAGGAGAAAAATTAATCAAAATGATATTAGATGCATGATGATATCAGAAAAGCGATTCTGCAGTGCTTGCTTGTAGAGATGAGTACACCATCTTCTTTTGTGTTAGCTGATTGCCACTCCTATAGAATGAGATAGTCTGAAGGGCCCTCTGGACCCCTTGACATCTCTGTGTAGCAAAATTAAGTAAGAAGAATCATTTACAGAAACTGGCAGCTCTTGGCCGTCCATCCAGGTAAAGGGTAGAAGCAACTTGGGAAAAAAACAATGGATCATGGTCTTCTTTTTAAAACTATGTGTATGTATTTTGTTGGTAAGTGTCCAGTGAACCTCAAATATCTTTTTCATCATTCTCAGTCTTATTTTATCCCATTTCTGATTAGGCTCTACATTTAAAGACCAAGAAGGCCTTAGCAATGATAATGAGTCTGGTTTTCCTGAATTCATTGCCTGGAAAATTATCTGTATATGACCCAGAATTAACTATATCCAAATGTGTATTATGTGTGTATTGGGTGAGAATGATCTAAATGTGTTATCTAATAGTTTGCCTTAGGTAATTTCAAATGTCTTTACTATTTCTGTGAATATTTAGTAACAAAAATTAAGACTTTTTTTCTGTCCCTCTCCTTGTTGAATGAGAGGCAGAAAAACCCTTATTTCTCCAGAGCTCTGTCTCCTCAGGCTTCATTTGGTAAAAGCAAGTTTAGATTAGATAATTTTAGTCCTTTGTGTGGAGCTATTTTTAAATGTAATTTTTGCTAATAATGCAATTAGTTGTGTCTTTTGCATAATTTGCAATACAGTGTTGAAGTTTAAGAAGCTTCATTTTATTTTAATTAACAACTGATCAGTAGTAATAACCAAGCAGCTGCTAACATTACCAGCCTTAACTCTTGGAAAAAAAATAAGGCAGCAGACACATAACTCCTCCTTCTTCTCCCCCTCTCACCCTTTGAAATATTTAATAAGAATGCCATGTATAAAATTACCCTGTTGGAGGGAACAGGGACTGAATTCCAATATAGATGGCAGTGGAAAATCACTCAAAATCGCATGATGTGTCTCTTCCCCCGGCCTCCCCTTCCTTCCCAAGCCTTCCTTTCCTCCCCTTTCCTTTCTCTCCTCCCCCCATTCTTGTCTAATTGTTGGTCTCACAGTTTTGGTTTTTGAAGAGGAAAGCACGCACTGAGGTATTGTGACATTTGAGCTTACTGTTCCTAACAATTTCTTTGCACATTCCATTAGCTCATTATTTATATGTCCGTGAAAGGGTCCTTTTTTCCCTCTCCTAATGATATCCTTGTATCTATGTTGATGATGCTATCTGAAGATTGAACTGTTGATTTTAAGAAATCTATTCCATTAAGTCGACCCTTCATTGGCTCACCCTCTTCAGCTTCCCTCCTGTCACACTTGAAAAAACCTGCCTGAAGATCCTCTCTAGAGTGGCAGCTCAAATCAAGCAGTTTGAAAAAGAGTCTAAGAGAGGCTGGGAGCCGGGATCCTGTATCTTACGACCTGCAGCTCCAAGAACCCTGAACCCCAGCTGCTTAGATGAACAAGACTTCCCAGAAGTCATTACCCCATAACTCCTCCTAAGGTTCCACCTGACAAGCCTCTCCAAGCGAGAGGACTGTGTTTTCCCTAATCAATTCCTTTTTGAACCCACTTGTTAGTCAAGCATTGTGCACAGTAACTACACAAAGGACCCTGTGTCTGGGGCATAAATTACTCTTCCGTGCCACTGTCTGCGAGCACCCCCCAGTTATGGATTACTTCGTTCTCGACTTGACAGGAACATAATTAGAACTGTTGATGAAATCTACCAAAGTGTCCCTCTGTGGCCTCGGTGGTCAGGAAATTTGGCTGAGTTGTATTTGTCACCGATGGGGAAGCTCTAAACACTTCATATTAACTATGTTATTAATGTGCCCAGAAATTGGTAACACTTGAAGTGAGCAGGGCTCTAATGGCACCTGGCGATGCGGCGTTCCGTTTCAGCCGGGAGAAAACGCGCATCAAATTCCCGAGTGACTGTGTCGGGGTGTGTTTGCTGTCGGCACAAGGAGGCTTTCATTTCAATACACGGCCTTTCTGAGGCCTTTCCTGACCCCTCAGGGTGTGCGTTACGGAGTTGGCTGCTGTTTTAGCCAGCACTTCATCCCATAAATCCTCTTGAAAGTGAGAAAGCTGTGAAGTGGAATGGTTAAGAGACACAGGCTTTTTGGAGCAAAGGAGCTCCATATTCAAATCCTGACTCTCTTTTATTAGTTCCTTGCTTCTTCAACTTGCTAACTGACCTTGTTTTGTCTCATTTTCCTTGTCAGTAAAGTGGGAATAGGGTCGCTGTAAGGAATTCAGTGAAAATATCTCTGGAAGAATTTAGCACAGTGTCTGATAAGCGGGCAGTGAATGGTTGTTATGATGTTGCTGCTGCTGCTGGTCGCTGCCTGGTCTTGTTATGGTGGTGGTGGTGGTGGTGATGAGATGATGCTGATGATAGTGATGGTGACAATGCACAGCAGCCTACCCCCTCCATCCTCGGCTGTTTCCCTCATATTTGCATATATATATTCCCATACAGCCTTCCGTGTGTCAGGAGCTCTGGAACTCTTTGAGAAATGGCTATTGTATTGGAGAAAGAATAAACTTTGCAGGTTAATGATACCAAGAGGCTGCTGATAATTCATTGAATTTCACAGCCATTCTGTCAATGCAGAGCACTTTTACTGAGACAGCTTCATCTTCTAAAATAAAAGAGCCAAATAAGTATTGTTTAAAGGACTTCCCTGGTGGTCCAATGGTTAAGGCTCCATGCTCCCAAAGTAAGGGCCATAAATTTAGTCCCTGATCAGCGAAGTGAGATTCACATGCATGGCACAACCAAAAAGTTAAAGTGTCACTCTGTCCCTATATCCCATTGTTTTTCCTATATTTAACAAGATCTGACCCCTTTCTCTCGTCATGTTGATCAAGATGGCATTTAACACTGCGTTTGCCTCCCTAACCGTGAGGGCTGAGATATTAGCAAATTGACAAGTGTTAACTGAGCTGTGTGCCATGATCAACTGTTATCAAAAACAATGTCGACTAAGATGATGGGCTAATAAAATAAAAAGGATAAAAGATGTGTCACTGGTAAGAGGACATCATTCTTTCTTAAAAATTTATTTTTACTTTACTTTTACAGAGTTTTGTTGTTTACTGCCATGCATAAACTGAATCAGCCATAGGTATACACATGGTCCCTCCTACCTGAAGTTCCCTCCCATCTCCCTCCCCATCTCACCCCATTAGGTTGTTACATAGCCCCTGTGTCAATTCCCTTTGTCTTACAGCAGATTCACATTGGTTGTCTCTTTTACATATGGTAATGTGATTTTCCATGTTACTCTTTCCATACATCTCGCCCATTCCTCCCTCCCCCCAGTGGAAGACATCATTCTTTACATATGGGGTCCAGTATCACTGAAAACATAGTTGTGAAATTACTGATCATTGAAATATAGCCTTTGATTTCATCTGTTAAATAGACATGAAAAAAATCTCAGTAACTTTTATTACAACCAGGTGTTCTTTTGGGGTTAATGCATCATGCCTAGGTTTTCTACTTGTAGAAAACACAAATTCCAATGCATGTTGAGATAGTAAGCAAACTGAAATATTATGGAAAAGAGCTTGAGGTGTGTGTATGTGTGCAAGTGTGTGACCCCCAAGAATGATTAGATCAGTTTATTAGAGTGTGCGTATTCTAATAATGTGATGTTGATTGTTCTTTGTTTTGAAAATTCATACAACTTTGCCTATTGCTTTTCCTGTTCAAATGATAACCCTCCCATGTAGCTACTGTTAGCATCACCATCTAGCAAACATGGAGGCATGGGTTACATAATAAATGGGGTCTCTGTCTGCCTCTGCATAACTTCCTTCATAATAACAAAAGCAAAGCACAATTCTTAAATTTGTAGAATATGTATAAAATGTTATCTCTGTGAAAGCATCACTGCCAGGGATCACAGGAATCTCTTCTTCATAGCTGAGAAGCCTCTGAGGGCTTCTCACCTAGCTCAGTGCTAAAGAATCTGCCTACCGATGGAAAAGGCACAGGAGGTGTGAATTCGATCCCTGGATTGGGAAGATCCCCTGGAGGAGGGCATGGCAACCCACTCCACTATTCTTGCCTGAAAAATCCCATGGACAGAGGAGCCTGGCGGACTATAGTCCATAAGGTCACAAAGAGTTGGAACCGACTGAGCAACTGAGGCCAAGCACACAAGAGGACTATGAAGGTGTCATTTGCTAGACCAGCTTTCTTCCCTCTGGGAACCAACCCCCAGTTTAAGCTCTGGTTCATTCATGGACATGAGAGAGATTTAGTCACTGCTAGCTTCAACCAGGAAAGCACTGTATTTTAAACAGAGAACAATGAACCACAAAACAGTCGAAAATGCTCTGTGTAAATACAGTACTAAAGGTTGGAGATATAAGAGTTTGTTGTTGTTGTTGTTCAGTCACAAGTTGTGTTTGACTCTTTGCAATCCCACGGGTTGCAGCATGCCAAGCTTCCCTGTCCTTCATTGTCTCCTGGAGTTTGTTCAAACTCCCATCCATGGAGTCAGTGATGCCATCCAACCATCTCATCCTCTGTCACCCCCTTCTCTGCTTGCCCTCAATCTTTTCTAGCAAAAGGGGCTTTTCCAATGGGTCAACTCTTCCATAAGGTGGCCAGATTATTGGAGCTTCAGCTTCAGCCCTTCTTCTTCATCATGTCCCCTGTTTCCAGCCTGCAAGAGCCTGTTCATCTTTCAAGACTCTACTCAGATACCTATTTATACTTGAAGTCATTCTTGCTTCCATTTAGGTTGAAATTAACTGTACCCTTTGCCAATGCCCCTGAGCATTGAACTCGTACTGTGGTTATTTCTGTTGAGCTATTAGAACCTACTTGATGATGTGTCCAGGTATTATTTACCTTTTATATTCTTCATACATCCAACCCTGAGCAGGTTGCACAGATGGATACACTGTCATTTCTTTATTCATTTGGTCAATTTGTGGAGTAGGATCATATATACAAAGTAAGCTGAAGAAAGTCTACATGTCAAATGACTTATATGAAGTAAGTTCTGTATTTGTCAAAAGAGAAGGAAAGTTATGAAATCCTAGAGAATTTTAAGAAACATCACCTCAATGCAAGGAGACAGCTGTTATTATTCCTGTTTTATAGGTGAGGAAATTGAGAAATTACATGTCTCCAGGTCATGAAGATAGTGAGGGACAGAGCTAGGGTTTTATCAGAGCTTTTCCCAGTAACTCTCAGATGCTCGAAGGGAATCCAGAGGGCATGGAATGAATTCAGTCAGTCCCTGACTTACCGTGGTTTGACTTATGGTTTCTCAGTTTCACCACGGTGTGAAAAGTGATATGCATTCAGTCGAAAGTCGGCTTCAAATTTTGAATTCTGATCTTTTCGTGGGTTAGTTATGTATGGGCCGTGCTCTCTGCCCACACTGGGCTTTGCACCTCCTAGTTATTCATGTGACCACATGGATGAAAAAATGATATTCAGTCTGTACCCAGACACCATTCTTTTTCCACTTTAAGTAGAGTTTTCAATAAATTACATGGTCTTTCAACATTTTATTAGAGCATACTCTCCATGTTATGTTATCTGGCCCAGCTGTAGGCTAATGAAAGTACATTTAAGGTAGGCTGGACTAAGCAGTGGCTTCCCTGATGACTCAGTGGTAAAGAGTCTGCCTACCAGCACAGGGAACCTGGGTTCTATCCCTGAGTCAGGAAGATCTCCTGGAGAAGAAAATGGCAACCCACTCCAGTATTCTTGCCTGGAAAACCCTATGGACAGAGAAACCTGGCCAGCTACCATCCCTAGGGTTCCTAAAGGGTCAGACATGACTCAGCAACTTAATAACAGAAACAGGCTAAGCTATGATGGTCCATGGGTTAGGTGCATTAACTGCATTTTCAGTCTAATGGTATTTTAGCTTGTTTATTGGGACATAACCCATTGAAAAGTTCTGTGCAGTATAACTACCCATCACATTTGAATAAGTTTTAAAATCCAGAACAGAATAAGAGGACTGTACAATGAAAAAAGAACACTTTAGAGACATCGTTTTACACAAAATCATCAGATCAGTATATCCCCATGTTATTTTCAACATGTTTTCTCAGTAACAAAACCATCCATGTGTGTTTGTAAAATGTTTTAATACAGACAAACCTAAAGCAGAGAATGAAAACCATCACCCATTCCAGTGTATAGCTGTAATCTTATATGAATTTCATTTGTCAAAGAGAAAGGAAAGTTATGAAATCCTAGAGAATTTTAAGAAACATCACCTCAATGCAAGGAGACAGCTGTTATTATTCCTGTTTTATAGGTGAGGAAATTGAGAAATTACATGTCTCCAGGTCATGAAGATAGTGAGGGACAGAGCTAGGGTTTTATCAGAGCTTTTCCCAGTAACTCTCAGATGCTCGAAGGGAATCCAGAGGGCATGGAATGAATTCAGTCAGTCCCTGACTTACCGTGGTTTGACTTATGGTTTCTCAGTTTCACCACGGTGTGAAAAGTGATATGCATTCAGTCGAAAGTCGGCTTCAAATTTTGAATTCTGATCTTTTCGTGGGTTAGTTATGTGTGGGCCGTGCTCTCTGCCCACACTGGGCTTTGCACCTCCTAGTTATTCATGTGACCACATGGATGAAAAAATGATATTCAGTCTGTACCCAGACACCATTCTTTTTCCACTTTAAGTAGAGTTTTCAATAAATTACATGGTCTTTCAACATTTTATTAGAGCATACTCTCCATGTTATGTTATCTGGCCCAGCTGTAGGCTAATGAAAGTACATTTAAGGTAGGCTGGACTAAGCAGTGGCTTCCCTGATGACTCAGTGGTAAAGAGTCTGCCTACCAGCACAGGGAACCTGGGTTCTATCCCTGAGTCAGGAAGATCTCCTGGAGAAGAAAATGGCAACCCACTCCAGTATTCTTGCCTGGAAAACCCTATGGACAGAGAAACCTGGCCAGCTACCATCCCTAGGGTTCCTAAAGGGTCAGACATGACTCAGCAACTTAATAACAGAAACAGGCTAAGCTATGATGGTCCGTGGGTTAGGTGCATTAACTGCATTTTCAGTCTAATGGTATTTTAGCTTGTTTATTGGGACATAACCCATTGAAAAGTTCTGTGCAGTATAACTACCCATCACATTTGAATAAGTTTTAAAATCCAGAACAGAATAAGAGGACTGTACAATGAAAAAAGAACACTTTAGAGACATCGTTTTACACAAAATCATCAGATCAGTATATCCCCATGTTATTTTCAACATGTTTTTCTCAGTAACAAAACCATCCATGTGTGTTTGTAAAATGTTTTAATACAGACAAACCTAAAGCAGAGAATGAAAACCATCACCCCATTCCAGTGTATAGGGACCTATACTCTGTTGCCATTTAAGGTAAGTGATTCTTCCCGCCTTTTCAGTGGTGGTGAGATCTATTTTTTCTGTTTTGAAGCAGTCAAGACTTCACTGTCAGTGTCAGGGAGAGATCAGCCAGGATCACCCTCCTCTGATATAGCTTGGGAACCAGAGAGCGGAACTTAAAGTGCTCTCATGAAAATTTTAACCAACTGTAGATACTGAAGTATCTATTTGGTCAACAGATGACAGCAGAATTTGCCAAGCCAATCGAGAACCAAAATAAGGAAAACTTTGTAGGAACAACTTCAAGTTCCTTTCCGAGGATCAGAAGCAATGAGAGTGTCATTCTACTAAAGACTCTGGAATGAAATTAGAACTTACTTAAGTGTGGCTTGAAATTAAGAGAAAAACCTTTGGAACCAGAACCATTAGGCCCCTTCCTTTCCATTTTCTTATCTATAAAATGGTATCAGTAATATCAAACCCAAAACCTAATTGATATAAGGATGAAGTTAGATCAATAATTTTTCAAAATTCTTATTTATTTATTTTTGGCTATGCTGGGTCTTCATTGCTGCATGTGGGCTTTCTCTAGCTGTGATGAGCGGGGGCTACTCGTTAGTTGTGGAACATAGGCTCTAGAGTGCAGGTTCAGTAATTATGACTTATGAGCTTAGTTTCTCTGAGGCATGTGAGATCTTTCTAGACCAGGGATCAAACCCATGTTCCCTGTGTCAGCAGCAGATTCCTTACATGTAGACCACCAGGAAAGTCCCAATAGAAAAATGTTATAAACTTTTTTTTTATAAAAATAATTTTCTTGTGATATCCAAAAGTATTCTAACAGTATAATAGCATTGTTACCACCAAGCTCTGCTTATCATCTCTCTTGACCTCTGGACAAGGGCATAAACTGTACCTAGTGTGACTGGTGAGCCCAGATCATACAGCTACTACCTAAAACTCAAGGTCAGTCGATTTGTCGTGTCGTTAGTCCACACTGTACTTTTGATTCCGATACATGTCAGTGTACTATTCGTTTACAAGTCCAGATAAAAGCGTTATATTAGAATTGTACCTTTAGCCAGTGTGCGTTGACTTACTGATAGCATGCCCTCTGTCTCTAGATGTGTGTATTTTCACATTTTGTTGGATCATGGTGACTTGAACACCTTGTCATTAGAATTGAGGTTAAATGTAAAGTAACACGAACTGTCCTCCCTTTACATTTCAGAATGTGAGAATATCTAGGCAAATCTTGGTCCCTAGTTTTGTTAGCAAGTAAAAAAAAAAAAAAAAACTTGATTGGGAGTTTATACTCTCAACTAGATGTTACAGAATCAACATTGATGGAGACTTCAACTCAGGCAGTGGGTTGGCTTCCTTGGTTGGGAAGGCTTTGGCACAGTAGAGCTAATGGATCCAGCTTAAATCTGAGGATGTAGGAAGTAATTGGGAGACCTGTCTCCCTCAGTGTACCCTTTCAGTACTGGGGTGATATGATAGCATATCATTACACTTCTAGAGTCCTTCTTAAGATGCTAATGCCAAAGGGTTCTGTTATCTTACATGCCTTGAACTAAACATAATTTAAGAGAAAACCTTTGGAACCAGAACCATCCCCTTCCTTTCCATTTTCTTATCTATAAAATGGTATCAGTTTGGTTAACAATAATTTTCAAAATTCTTATTTATTTATTTTGGCTATGCTGGGTCTTCATTGCTGCATGTGGGCTTTCTCTAGCTGTGATGAGCGGGGGCTACTCGTTAGTTGTGGAACATAGGCTCTAGAGTGCAGGTTCAGTAATTATGACTTATGAGCTTAGTTTCTCTGAGGCATGTGAGATCTTTCTAGACCAGGGATCAAACCCATGTTCCCTGTGTCAGCAGCAGATTCCTTACATGTAGACCACCAGGAAAGTCCCAATAGAAAAATGTTATAAACTTTTTTTTTATAAAAATAATTTTCTTGTGATATCCAAAAGTATTCTAACAGTATAATAGCATTGTTACCACCAAGCTCTGCTTATCATCTCTCTTGACCTCTGGACAAGGGCATAAACTGTACCTAGTGTGACTGGTGAGCCCAGATCATACAGCTACTACCTAAAACTCAAGGTCAGTCGATTTGTCGTATGCGTTAGTCCACACTGTACTTTTGATTCCGATACATGTCAGTGTACTATTCGTTTACAAGTCCAGATAAAAGCGTTATATTAGAATTGTACCTTTAGCCAGTGTGCGTTGACTTACTGATAGCATGCCCTCTGTCTCTAGATGTGTGTATTTTCACATTTTGTTGGATCATGGTGACTTGAACACCTTGTCATTAGAATTGAGGTTAAATGTAAAGTAACACGAACTGTCCTCCCTTTACATTTCAGAATGTGAGAATATCTAGGCAAATCTTGGTCCCTAGTTTTGTTAGCAAGTAAAAAAAAAAAAAAAACTTGATTGGGAGTTTATACTCTCAACTAGATGTTACAGAATCAACATTGATGGAGACTTCAACTCAGGCAGTGGGTTGGCTTCCTTGGTTGGGAAGGCTTTGGCACAGTAGAGCTAATGGATCCAGCTTAAATCTGAGGATGTAGGAAGTAATTGGGAGACCTGTCTCCCTCAGTGTACCCTTTCAGTACTGGGGTGATATGATAGCATATCATTACACTTCTAGAGTCCTTCTTAAGATGCTAATGCCAAAGGGTTCTGTTATCTTACATGCCTTGAACTAAACATAATTTAGGAATTTACTGGTAGCTCAGACAGTTAAAAAAAATCTGCCTGCAATGCAGGAGACCTGGGTTTCATCCCAGGGTCAGGAAGATCTCTTGAAAGAGGGCATGGCCACCCACTCCAATATACTTGCCAGGAGAATTCCATGGACAGAGGAGCCTGGTAGGCTACAGTCCATGGGGTTACAAGAGTCGGACATGACTGAGCAACTAATACTTACACACTTTCAAATATAACTTAAGATCCACTGCCTTAGACTTTCAGAGGTCTGATTTCCCTCTGAAAAACATTAGAGGGAATTTGTAAAGCTCTTTATATCTTTGTCTGCATTATCCTATTTGATGCTACCAACAACCCAGTAATACCAATATGGTATTATTGTCCACATTTTTACTGTTTTTTTTCGTACAAGGAGAACCTCTAAGCTATACTGAGCTATAAAACCAGTAGTAATGGCACTTAGTCCCACACACTATTGGAGGCTCAGGCCACAGATTTCTCCATCCAAACCTTGGCTGAATGAGCAGGAAGGATGTACAAAAAGGACTAACCTTTGAGCCCGAAGTTTTCAGAACTGACCTGGAAAGAGAACAATGTCCACATTTTCTGCCCACCATTACTGTCATGATCATCACGGTGTGGGGTCAGAACTTGATGACAAAGAGAGGCAGATGGATCAAGTAATCAAGGACAGACTTCTGTGTCACTGTGACTGATTCTACCAGCTACTGACCTCCTGATTCACGCAGAATCATGTGCAGATGGATACTCAATATATGTTTATAAAACATTATGCTTCGTTTCATAATGTGGGGCAGGTCATGGTTTGTTACTTTCCCATCTTCACAAGGAGGCAACAGAAGATGAAATGGTTGAATGGCCTCACCGACTCAATGGACATGAGTTTGAGCGACGTCTGGGAGACAGTGATGAAGGACAGGAAAGTCTGGCATGTTGCAGTCTGTGGGGTCACAAAGAGTCAGACATGACAGAGCAACTGAACAACAACAACAAAAATGTGCTTCAGGCACAGTGAGACACTATTGATAAATTGGCATGTGTCTTCAGCAATCCTTCGAGTGAGCATAGGCTCATGTTCTAAGGGATGACTCGTGGTTAATCATTATAAGAAATGGGCTTAGCACTTCATAAACTCTAGGAAAGACTGTTTTCTTTTCTAAACGTTTAAGTTACTCAGCCATTTTATGCATTAAAACCCAATTATGACTTAGTATGTTGGAGAGTCTCAAAGGCTTTTCCCTGTAGGATCTGTGCCTAAGATATCCTTAGTAGTTCATATGCTCTCTGATCCAGGCTTTGTGAAAGAAAATCATAATAAATGTAAAAAGGAGAGGAAGGTTTTTTCTTTTATGACCTCTTTTGTTGGTCCTTCATTTATTTATTTTCATTCATCTTAATTCTTTGGCCTGTGTGGGCCTCCCATCATGGTGGCCTGTCTCGTCACAGAGCACTTGCTCTGGGTGCATGCGCTCCAAAGTGCTGGCTCGTAATTGAGCACAGCGGTCCAGCCTCTCTGCAGCATATGGGATCTTGCCATGCCAGGGATCGAACTGGCACCCCTTTCACTGCAAAGTGTGTGTTGTAAGGATGTACAAAAGGACTAACCTTTGAGCCCAAGTTTTCAGAACTGACCTGGAAAGAGAACAATGTCCACATTTTCTGCCCACCATTACTGTCATGATCATCACGGTGTGGGGTCAGAACTTGATGACAAAGAGAGGCAGATGGATCAAGTAATCAAGGACAGACTTCTGTGTCACTGTGACTGATTCTACCAGCTACTGACCTCCTGATTCACGCAGAATCATGTGCAGATGGATACTCAATATATGTTTATAAAACATTATGCTTCGTTTCATAATGTGGGGCAGGTCATGGTTTGTTACTTTCCCATCTTCACAAGGAGGCAACAGAAGATGAAATGGTTGAATGGCCTCACCGACTCAATGGACATGAGTTTGAGCGACGTCTGGGAGACAGTGATGAAGGACAGGAAAGTCTGGCATGTTGCAGTCTGTGGGGTCACAAAGAGTCAGACATGACAGAGCAACTGAACAACAACAACAAAAATGTGCTTCAGGCACAGTGAGACACTATTGATAAATTGGCATGTGTCTTCAGCAATCCTTCGAGTGAGCATAGGCTCATGTTCTAAGGGATGACTCGTGGTTAATCATTATAAGAAATGGGCTTAGCACTTCATAAACTCTAGGAAAGACTGTTTTCTTTTCTAAACGTTTAAGTTACTCAGCCATTTTATGCATTAAAACCCAATTATGACTTAGTATGTTGGAGAGTCTCAAAGGCTTTTCCCTGTAGGATCTGTGCCTAAGATATCCTTAGTAGTTCATATGCTCTCTGATCCAGGCTTTGTGAAAGAAAATCATAATAAATGTAAAAAGGAGAGGAAGGTTTTTTCTTTTATGACCTCTTTTGTTGGTCCTTCATTTATTTATTTTCATTCATCTTAATTCTTTGGCCTGTGTGGGCCTCCCATCATGGTGGCCTGTCTCGTCACAGAGCACTTGCTCTGGGTGCATGCGCTCCAAAGTGCTGGCTCGTAATTGAGCACAGCGGTCCAGCCTCTCTGCAGCATATGGGATCTTGCCATGCCAGGGATCGAACTGGCACCCCTTTCACTGCAAAGTGTGTGTTGTAAATGTGTGTGTCTGTTATGAAACAGACTTAACTTTCCATGTAATGGAGGGCAGTTGATCAGAAGCAAAAGTTGTGAATATTACTTTAATGAATTTTGCACTGTATATATAGTCATTGGGCCTGCAGTGGAGGAGACATGCTGGAGACACAGGTTTGATCCCTAGATCTGGAAGATCCTCTGGAGGAGGGCATGGCAACCTACCCCACTATTCTTGCCTGAAGAACCTCATGGACAGAGGAGGCTGGCAGGCCACAGTCCATGGGGTTACAGAGAATCAGACATGACTGAGCAACTAACACACACACACAAAATCATAGGGCAGTAGAAGTTTCAGATACCCCGAAAATTTTCTTTTAGTCTAATGTCTTGAATCCTGTAAAGACAGCCTACATTTCCACCATAAAGCTGGGGCTCTGGCACTCAATAAGAGAAGATACATCCATTACATTAGGAACTTTAACTATTGGGAAGAACTAGAATTCAACGTATTGGTCAGCCGAGAAAGGCAAATTGAAATTAGGTGACGTTATTTCAATTTCTTGAAAATAATGTGCTTTCCCTCCTGGCACTAAAGCAAAGCCAAATCCAAGCAATAACTAAAGCAAGATTATGAAATTCCAAAGGGCAGTACATAGAACAACTCTCCAGCATCTAAAATGCCATCACAATATTAACATTTCTAGAAATTACCAGAGGAATGTGCTGCTTCTTTTCAGACATAAAAGAAAAAACACAGTTAATCCGTTGCCACTATTTGAGGATATTTTTATAACCTTATATATAGCAGTGGCTTCCCTGGTGGCTCAGTGGTAAAGAACTTGCCAATTCAGGAGACAGGTTTCAATCTTTGTGTTGGGACGATCCCCCAGAGAAGGAAATGGCAACCCACTCCAATGTGTTGGAATATCATGGACAGAGAAGCCTGATGGGCTATAGTCTATGGGGTCGCAAAGAGTTGGATACAACTTAGTTTCTAAGCAACACACAATGTTACTACAGTGCTCTTTAGCTTTCGTCACTTTATTTCATCATTGTGAATTCCTTAATTGAGCACAGCGGTCCAGCCTCGAACTTGCCATGCCAGGGATCGAACTGGCACCCCTTTCACTGCAAAGTGTGTGTTGTAAATGTGTGTGTCTGTTATGAAACAGACTTAACTTTCCATGTAATGGAGGGCAGTTGATCAGAAGCAAAAGTTGTGAATATTACTTTAATGAATTTTGCACTGTATATATAGTCATTGGGCCTGCAGTGGAGGAGACATGCTGGAGACACAGGTTTGATCCCTAGATCTGGAAGATCCTCTGGAGGAGGGCATGGCAACCTACCCCACTATTCTTGCCTGCAGAACCTCATGGACAGAGGAGGCTGGCAGGCCACAGTCCATGGGGTTACAGAGAATCAGACATGACTGAGCAACTAACACACACACACAAAATCATAGGGCAGTAGAAGTTTCAGATACCCCGAAAATTTTCTTTTAGTCTAATGTCTTGAATCCTGTAAAGACAGCCTACATTTCCACCATAAAGCTGGGGCTCTGGCACTCAATAAGAGAAGATACATCCATTACATTAGGAACTTTAACTATTGGGAAGAACTAGAATTCAACGTATTGGTCAGCCGAGAAAGGCAAATTGAAATTAGGTGACGTTATTTCAATTTCTTGAAAATAATGTGCTTTCCCTCCTGGCACTAAAGCAAAGCCAAATCCAAGCAATAACTAAAGCAAGATTATGAAATTCCAAAGGGCAGTACATAGAACAACTCTCCAGCATCTAAAATGCCATCACAATATTAACATTTCTAGAAATTACCAGAGGAATGTGCTGCTTCTTTTCAGACATAAAAGAAAAAACACAGTTAATCCGTTGCCACTATTTGAGGATATTTTTATAACCTTATATATAGCAGTGGCTTCCCTGGTGGCTCAGTGGTAAAGAACTTGCCAATTCAGGAGACAGGTTTCAATCTTTGTGTTGGGACGATCCCCCAGAGAAGGAAATGGCAACCCACTCCAATGTGTTGGAATATCATGGACAGAGAAGCCTGATGGGCTATAGTCTATGGGGTCGCAAAAGAGTTGGATACAACTTAGTTTCTAAGCAACACACAATGTTACTACAGTGCTCTTTAGCTACTGATGTGAATCGATCACTTTATTTCATCATTGTGAATTCCTTAATTCCTAGAATAATTGGCTGTTATAGCTGAAAGGGGTCTTTGCATCCAACTGAGATACATGATTCTCTGAGCTGGGAGGATTTATGACTTATACATGATTGGTGAGGATTCTGGGATGGAAAATACAGGTGCCCAGATGTTAATCTAAGGTTCTCTTTAAAGAAATTCCCTCGAAATATTTTTGAGTTTATAGAGTGCAGGATGAGAGGAAATCAAGAACCTAGAAGATAAAGACTCTCTTTCCTTTTTCTAAGTGAGTAACCTCATCTTTAATCCCAAGGACAAATAAAGAACCAAGCGATGAACATTGAGGTGCACAGATCTTTTTGAATTATAGTTTTCTCAGGATATATTCCCAGGAGTGGAATAACTGGGTCACATGGTCACTCTGGGCTTCCTAGGTGACACTAGTGGTAAAGAATCTGCCTGCCAGTGCAGTAGGCATATGAGATCTCTGAGCTGGGAAGATTCCCTACAAAGAGAGCATGGCGACCCACTCTTGTATTCTTACCTGGAGAATCCCATGGATGGAGGAACCTGGCAGGTTACAGTCCAAAGAGTCACAATGAGTCAAAAACGACTGAAGCAACATAGAACATATATGGTAGTTCTAGGCTTAGGGTTTTGTGTGTGTGTGTGTGTGTGTGTGTGTTTTATCTGTGTTTAGTTTTTTAAGGAACTGTCATAGTATTCTCCAAAGGAACGATATCAATTTATGTTCCCATCAACAGTGCAAGAGGATTGTACTGCAATTGAAAAAAAAAAAAGAAGAACCAAGTACAACGGCTAGGTGGCAGTATTATTTTTGAAACTTGTCTCAACTCAGGAATGGTATCTTCTATGTGGAGCCAACCTTCAGATAAGCGTCGGGGTTGTGTGCCTTCTTTGTAAATCTGAAAGATTTCAATCTTTGTGTTGGGACGATCCCCAGAGAAGGAAATGGCAACCCACTCCAATGTGTTGGAATATCATGGACAGAGAAGCCTGATGGGCTATAGTCTATGGGGTCGCAAAGAGTTGGATACAACTTAGTTTCTAAGCAACACACAATGTTACTACAGTGCTCTTTAGCTACTGATGTGAATCGATCACTTTATTTCATCATTGTGAATTCCTTAATTCCTAGAATAATTGGCTGTTATAGCTGAAAGGGGTCTTTGCATCCAACTGAGATACATGATTCTCTGAGCTGGGAGGATTTATGACTTATACATGATTGGTGAGGATTCTGGGATGGAAAATACAGGTGCCCAGATGTTAATCTAAGGTTCTCTTTAAAGAAATTCCCTCGAAATATTTTTGAGTTTATAGAGTGCAGGATGAGAGGAAATCAAGAACCTAGAAGATAAAGACTCTCTTTCCTTTTTCTAAGTGAGTAACCTCATCTTTAATCCCAAGGACAAATAAAGAACCAAGCGATGAACATTGAGGTGCACAGATCTTTTTGAATTATAGTTTTCTCAGGATATATTCCCAGGAGTGGAATAACTGGGTCACATGGTCACTCTGGGCTTCCTAGGTGACACTAGTGGTAAAGAATCTGCCTGCCAGTGCAGTAGGCATATGAGATCTCTGAGCTGGGAAGATTCCCTACAAAGAGAGCATGGCGACCCACTCTTGTATTCTTACCTGGAGAATCCCATGGATGGAGGAACCTGGCAGGTTACAGTCCAAAGAGTCACAATGAGTCAAAAACGACTGAAGCAACATAGAACATATATGGTAGTTCTAGGCTTAGGGTTTTGTGTGTGTGTGTGTGTGTGTGTTTTATCTGTGTTTAGTTTTTCAAGGAACTGTCATAGTATTCTCCAAAGGAACGATATCAATTTATGTTCCCATCAACAGTGCAAGAGGATTGTACTGCAATTAAAAAAAAAAAAAGAAGAACCAAGTACAACGGCTAGGTGGCAGTATTATTTTTGAAACTTGTCTCAACTCAGGAATGGTATCTTCTATGTGGAGCCAACCTTCAGATAAGCGTCGGGGTTGTGTGCCTTCTTTGTAAATCTGAAAGATTGTATTAAGTTTCCAAATGATACTGAGATTTGCTAAGTCAAGTCCTACTTGTCAATAGCTCCTCTTGTTGGATATTTAAAGTTCAAGAGCTGTGTTTGCTTTAGTTAAGTGCTCTGAAGTGTTTCAACAGCCATTGGCCCGTTTATATAAACAAATGAAGGACACACACTGATAATCCATGATACCCAGGAGGAGCCTGAGCCTAAGGAGTGGCAGAAATCCTCGATGACTTGAAGATAAGCCTTCTACACACCTGCTTAATTCATGCTGCTGGACAAAGACAGGTGTTTGCCAGCAGGTTCAAATGGCTTAAGCAGGGAGGACTCTGGAGAAATAGTTTCTACTTTAAGAACACACTTTTTAAAATGTATTAATTTGTGAACAGTTCATTAAGTATAATTACAATCTTGAAACCATTATTTCTTTCCAAGAGATACATTTTCATTTGTTGTTGGCCTTCCCTTTTATGCTCAAGATGATTTTAGTTGGCTCTGTTAAAACATGGGTTTCCTCCAAGTGTTAGTTATCTTATGTAATTGTTCATCCATTCAGACTTTCAGAGAGTGTCAAAACTCCATTTTCCAACAGGGCCTTGTTTTCTAGTTAGCTTCTATCACCACCACACTTAGTTACATTTTTTCCTGTGATAACTTGTCAGATTTACTCTCTTAGCAACTTTCACACATGACAGACAGTACTGTTAACTCTTGTCATCATGTTATGCATTATATCCCGATGTCATATTTATTGTATACCTGGAAGGTTGTGCCTTTGGAGCCCCTTCACTGATTATGCGCACTCAGCACCTCTGCCAACCACCAGTCTTTATTATTTTTTTGCCTTCTTTATTGGTTATTTGTGTATTTATTTGCATCCACATTTATTCCTTGGCCTGTGTGGGCCTCCCATTGCAGTGGCCTCTCTCGCTACATAGCACCAGCTCTGGGAGCATGCACTCTAGAACACTGGCTCATAATTAGACACACTGGCCTAGCCACTCTGCAGCAGGTCGGATCTTCCTGGGCCAGAGATCAAACCAGTGTCCGTTGCACTGCAAGGCGGACTCTTTACCCACTGGACAACTAGGGAAGCCCAACCACCAGTCTTTAAATCAGTGACTTTTAAAGGTACTTGGGCACAGGATATACTTATATCTGGGTTGAAATTCACTATCAACTAATGTCATTGCCAAATAATTCTAAAAAGTATATTTCATCTTAATAGAAAGAATAAGATGGCTGTATTGTGAGATCCTGTGATTTATCATGCCAGCATATCTGAAAGGTCGGTGTGATTGTGCCAGAGTGCTAGTTTACATCCTGCTCAGCTAGATGGAAAGTGGAAGTGTCAGTCACTAAGTTGTGTCTGACTCTTTGTGACCCCATGGACTGTAGCCCACCAGGCTCCTCTGCCCATGGAATTCTCCATGCAAGAATACTGGGGTGGATAGCCATTCTCTTCTCCAGAAGATCTTCCCAACCCAGGTATTGAACCCAGATCTCTTGCATTGCAGTAGGATTCTTTACCATCTGAGCCACCAGGGAAGTCAAGTGGAGGACATGGTAACTCCATCAGGAGGTCGGCAGTCTGAGCTTTGTGTCCATACCAACCCAGTTGTAATTGTTCATCCATTCAGACTTTCAGAGAGTGTCAAAACTCCATTTTCCAACAGGGCCTTGTTTTCTAGTTAGCTTCTATCACCACCACACTTAGTTACATTTTTTCCTGTGATAACTTGTCAGATTTACTCTCTTAGCAACTTTCACACATGACAGACAGTACTGTTAACTCTTGTCATCATGTTATGCATTATATCCCGATGTCATATTTATTGTATACCTGGAAGGTTGTGCCTTTGGAGCCCCTTCACTGATTATGCGCACTCAGCACCTCTGCCAACCACCAGTCTTTATTATTTTTTTGCCTTCTTTATTGGTTATTTGTGTATTTATTTGCATCCACATTTATTCCTTGGCCTGTGTGGGCCTCCCATTGCAGTGGCCTCTCTCGCTACATAGCACCAGCTCTGGGAGCATGCACTCTAGAACACTGGCTCATAATTAGACACACTGGCCTAGCCACTCTGCAGCAGGTCGGATCTTCCTGGGCCAGAGATCAAACCAGTGTCCGTTGCACTGCAAGGCGGACTCTTTACCCACTGGACAACTAGGGAAGCCCAACCACCAGTCTTTAAATCAGTGACTTTTAAAGGTACTTGGGCACAGGATATACTTATATCTGGGTTGAAATTCACTATCAACTAATGTCATTGCCAAATAATTCTAAAAAGTATATTTCATCTTAATAGAAAGAATAAGATGGCTGAATTGTGAGATCCTGTGATTTATCATGCCAGCATATCTGAAAGGTCGGTGTGATTGTGCCAGAGTGCTAGTTTACATCCTGCTCAGCTAGATGGAAAGTGGAAGTGTCAGTCACTAAGTTGTGTCTGACTCTTTGTGACCCCATGGACTGTAGCCCACCAGGCTCCTCTGCCCATGGAATTCTCCATGCAAGAATACTGGGGTGGATAGCCATTCTCTTCTCCAGAAGATCTTCCCAACCCAGGTATTGAACCCAGATCTCTTGCATTGCAGTAGGATTCTTTACCATCTGAGCCACCAGGGAAGTCAAGTGGAGGACATGGTAACTCCATCAGGAGGTCGGCAGTCTGAGCTTTGTGTCCATACCAACCCAGTTGTAAAGTCCAACTTTTGTCTGTAAGTAATCAAGTGACACCACACAATAATAGTAAAATGGAAGGCATAGTATCTGCCAAAAACTATCTTTGTGGGACTCAGATGAGGCAACACAGAAGGTTGAATGATATGGTATTTTCCATGTTTGGCCATTAGCCTCATAAGACCGCAACAATTTTAAGTGGTTTAGTTGAATGGATTAAACAGTATTTTCCAGCAAATTGAAATTCCTAATAAATATCAATGTCCAGAATAGAGAGTATGGGCTAGAAGAAGGTAAATCTGAATTTCCTCATGAAAGGAAGCACGCATCTGTCCTGGGAAGGAGGGAGCAGAAAGGCGAAGAGTGATCACAGTGAGTGTTACCAATTGCTCTGCTTTTCAGTTGTCTGTGACAATTGGCCTAACCCTGGGATGTCCTTGTTAGCTCAGACTTCTCTATGAATTGACCCACATAAAACAGAATCTATAAAATAGAGTCAGGCTTTCTAAAAACTTCATAATGTAGTTTATTTGTGTTTTAGAAATATTTTCCAAAAAACTCGGATCAAATATTAGCAGCCTGTGAAGGCAAGGAAGGCAGTGCTCATGAAACCAGAAAGAGAGGCCTGGGTCGCTAAGGGGAGGAGTCCTTCTATGGGAAGAGAAACTTTTGTGAATGGAGCTGGCACTTGGTATAGAATTTTAAAGCAGCCGTCTTACAACTCTCTCTGCTACATCCTATGTGACACCTTGACCTGTTGTCACCAGTTATAAATATCAGGGACCCTAGAAGATCTAGGTGACCAATTGTAAGCAGTGTTTGCATTGTTTGTAAGAGATTTAAGCCACATGCTGGATGTACTCAGCAAAGAATCTCAGAGAAGCTGGACCACCTGCTCTGTCTTGACACATCTTGGTTCACACAAGAACTTGAGAACATTTCTGAATTCTTGAATGATTGCCTAGAATCGAGAGGCTTAGTGGCATGAGAATTTGAGCTGAAAAAAAGATGATATCATGTCGTAGGTAGGATCATCCTGTCATAATTAGAATTGAAGGCAGTTTGTTCTGACATAAGACAGAGAGCATATACGAAGACATGAGGTTTGATTCTGCCTACAATTTATATCAGTTTTAATAAGTTATTATCCCCTATTTTCCTCTTGCCATTCATTCCATATTTTGAATATTTCTCCTTCTTTGAGTGTCTAGTTGTTGTTACTGTTCAGTCACTAAATCATCCTTGACTCTTTGAGACCCCATGGACTGCAGCACGTGGACCTCCCTGTGCTTCACTATCAAGTGTCTAAAAGTGCTTTTAAGTGGGATAAAGGAATAAGCTTAAAATTTAGAAGAAGGAATTGGATTAAAACTGGATGGATTCTTAGCTTTCTTTGACTCAGGAATGCATTGTGAGTGTTGGAGAGGAATGGAGACATATCACAGCCAGGCAAATGCAAAAAGGTTTTAGCTAAGGATTCTGAGAGCTGTGGTCTGGAATGTGGGAAGTCCCCTAAAATTGCCCTGCCCATTGAAATTTGCTGCAAGCTTTGCTTTAATATTTATGAAGTTTGGGTGTGCAGGCCTATCCTCCCCTGGGCAAGTTCCTGTTTCCCCTAAGTAGAGTGAAGAACTCTTCCCTTCTCTCTGCTATATACCCCCTGATTTTTCTGTTGCTTTATGTGAATGGGAAAATTTTATTTCCAGCATTGCATTGTTTGTCTCTGCTGCACTTGCCATAAATGGTTTCATCATTCTGCAGACCCTGCACACCTAGGGTCATTGTTTGAGATGGTAGGACATGAAAATCTTCTCCAGTTCATTTTCTGGAAGGTGTTCTATCTCTATGTTTAATGTCATTCATGGTACCTAACCTCATACACAATGGGTAGGATTCTCTAATTGGAGTAGTGAGCTGAAAATGGAGTATCAAAAATAAACATGCTGGATGTACTCAGCAAAGAATCTCAGAGAAGCTGGACCACCTGCTCTGTCTTGACACATCTTGGTTCACACAAGAACTTGAGAACATTTCTGAATTCTTGAATGATTGCCTAGAATCGAGAGGCTTAGTGGCATGAGAATTTGAGCTGAAAAAAAGATGATATCATGTCGTAGGTAGGATCATCCTGTCATAATTAGAATTGAAGGCAGTTTGTTCTGACATAAGACAGAGAGCATATACGAAGACATGAGGTTTGATTCTGCCTACAATTTATATCAGTTTTAATAAGTTATTATCCCCTATTTTCCTCTTGCCATTCATTCCATATTTTGAATATTTCTCCTTCTTTGAGTGTCTAGTTGTTGTTACTGTTCAGTCACTAAATCATCCTTGACTCTTTGAGACCCCATGGACTGCAGCACGTGGACCTCCCTGTGCTTCACTATCAAGTGTCTAAAAGTGCTTTTAAGTGGGATAAAGGAATAAGCTTAAAATTTAGAAGAAGGAATTGGATTAAAACTGGATGGATTCTTAGCTTTCTTTGACTCAGGAATGCATTGTGAGTGTTGGAGAGGAATGGAGACATATCACAGCCAGGCAAATGCAAAAAGGTTTTAGCTAAGGATTCTGAGAGCTGTGGTCTGGAATGTGGGAAGTCCCCTAAAATTGCCCTGCCCATTGAAATTTGCTGCAAGCTTTGCTTTAATATTTATGAAGTTTGGGTGTGCAGGCCTATCCTCCCCTGGGCAAGTTCCTGTTTCCCCTAAGTAGAGTGAAGAACTCTTCCCTTCTCTCTGCTATATACCCCCTGATTTTTCTGTTGCTTTATGTGAATGGGAAAATTTTATTTCCAGCATTGCATTGTTTGTCTCTGCTGCACTTGCCATAAATGGTTTCATCATTCTGCAGACCCTGCACACCTAGGGTCATTGTTTGAGATGGTAGGACATGAAAATCTTCTCCAGTTCATTTTCTGGAAGGTGTTCTATCTCTATGTTTAATGTCATTCATGGTACCTAACCTCATACACAATGGGTAGGATTCTCTAATTGGAGTAGTGAGCTGAAAAATGGAGTATCACAGAAATAAAAAACAATAAAATTAATTTTCATTCCTTTACTAGCAATAACAAATTGCTAAATAGCCACTAGGTAAAAGGAGCTGTGATCAGTATTATAAGAGAGAAAATAATGGAAACACAGCCTTTGCCCTGAAAGAACTTCATCCTTCAGAAGGCATGCTTAGAAGGCAGAGGACCACACCGTAGACAAAATGTGAGTCAATCATAAGACATTAGCTAGCAACATTAGCAGAAAGGAGGGACCAAGTCTGTTAGGTGAGTGGAAGAAAGCCTTGTAAACAATGCGAGATGTTGTTCGGTGCCTAAGTCGTGTCCAAATCTTTGCGGCCCCATAGATTGCAGCACCCCAGGCCTCCCTGACCTTCACTATTTCCCGGAGTTTGCTCAGACTCACGTCCATTGAATCAGTGATGCCATCCAATCATCTTATCCTCTGTCGCCCCCTTCTACTCTTGTCCTAAATCTTTCCAAGCATCAGGGTCTTTTCTAGTGAATCAGCTCTTTGCATCAGGTAGCCAAAGATTGGAGCTTAAACTTCAGCATGTATCAGTCCTTCCAATGAATATTCAGGGTTGATTTCCTTTAGGATTGACTAGTTTGAGAGATGTATGAGACTTTAAAAAATAGCATGTTCAGTAGTTTGTTTTGTTGGTTTTCCTCATGTCAGATGGCACCTGTAACTTCTCTGATGGCTCTGAGGGTAAAGAAATCACCTTCAATGCAGGAGACAAAGGAGATGCAGTTTGGATCCCTGGGTCAGGAAGATTCCCTGGGGGAAATGGTAACACATTTCAGTGTTCCTGCCTGGAGAATCCCATGGACAGAGAAGGCTGGCGGGCTACAGTGCAAAGGGTCACAAAGAAATGAACAGGACTAAGCAGCTAAGCATGCACGCACAAGCAATTAAGTTCTCCTTAAAGAAAACAGAGTATACAAAGAAATCTAAAGAAAGTAATTTAAAAACACCTTCTTGCTGGAAGGCAACCTCAATTAACATGGGGCCAGTAGAACATGGGCTGCGAGGATCAGGATTCAGCTGCCAGGTGCCTGACAGTAGACCTGACAGTTGGTCATCTGACATCCAGGTGTACTTCTGCTTTCCCAGACATCCAAGCGCTCACCCAGAAGAGCTCTTCCCAAACTTGCCACCATGCTGACTTCTTCCTCTGTCATTTTCTGTTCTTCCTTACAACATTTCTTAATGCCCAACAGACAGACAGTCTCATCTGTCTGCAAGGGAAGGCAAATACAGCAGAGATGAAATGCCAGCTTTTTGCTTTCCTGGTCAATATTTAAGTGTGATATTATATTAACTCATTGATTGGTAAATAGGAGATCAGAACATCACTTCGTCTCCCCTGTGAATAATGTCAACTTTCCTTTTCCCCAAAAATCTGGCTCAGGAGGTTTTGGTGGGATGAATACATTGAATTTCTTTTCACACTTTTGTTGTTTGAAAATGCTATTGTTTCATTTGAGGTGTGGGGAAATGTGCTAACCTTGTCTTCGATGGTGCAGCAGTGCAGAAATGATAACTATATATACGTTTTTTTAATAAAAATAGAGAGGAGCAGGAAGGAGAGAGACAACTTATTTAAATCCTGAATACAGTCAGACCTCATATGCATTGTTAAAAAAAAAAGCCCTAAAGAATTGCATATGGATTAGAGGGATGAATATTCTATTATTTCAGTCTGTTCTGCTGATCTTCTTATTGTGACTTTGTGCTTCAGAAATCTGCTAGGAATTTGGCTTTGAGGGTAAAGAAATCACCTTCAATGCAGGAGACAAAGGAGATGCAGTTTGGATCCCTGGGTCAGGAAGATTCCCTGGGGGAAATGGTAACACATTTCAGTGTTCCTGCCTGGAGAATCCCATGGACAGAGAAGGCTGGCGGGCTACAGTGCAAAGGGTCACAAAGAAATGAACAGGACTAAGCAGCTAAGCATGCACGCACAAGCAATTAAGTTCTCCTTAAAGAAAACAGAGTATACAAAGAAATCTAAAGAAAGTAATTTAAAAACACCTTCTTGCTGGAAGGCAACCTCAATTAACATGGGGCCAGTAGAACATGGGCTGCGAGGATCAGGATTCAGCTGCCAGGTGCCTGACAGTAGACCTGACAGTTGGTCATCTGACATCCAGGTGTACTTCTGCTTTCCCAGACATCCAAGCGCTCACCCAGAAGAGCTCTTCCCAAACTTGCCACCATGCTGACTTCTTCCTCTGTCATTTTCTGTTCTTCCTTACAACATTTCTTAATGCCCAACAGACAGACAGTCTCATCTGTCTGCAAGGGAAGGCAAATACAGCAGAGATGAAATGCCAGCTTTTTGCTTTCCTGGTCAATATTTAAGTGTGATATTATATTAACTCATTGATTGGTAAATAGGAGATCAGAACATCACTTCGTCTCCCCTGTGAATAATGTCAACTTTCCTTTTCCCCAAAAATCTGGCTCAGGAGGTTTTGGTGGGATGAATACATTGAATTTCTTTTCACACTTTTGTTGTTTGAAAATGCTATTGTTTCATTTGAGGTGTGGGGAAATGTGCTAACCTTGTCTTCGATGGTGCAGCAGTGCAGAAATGATAACTATATATACGTTTTTTTAATAAAAATAGAGAGGAGCAGGAAGGAGAGAGACAACTTATTTAAATCCTGAATACAGTCAGACCTCATATGCATTGTTAAAAAAAAAAGCCCTAAAGAATTGCATATGGATTAGAGGGATGAATATTCTATTATTTCAGTCTGTTCTGCTGATCTTCTTATTGTGACTGTGCTTCAGAAATCTGCTAGGAATTTGGCTTTGCCGTAGTCGGCAGTAATTTTAAATGTGTATCAAGCACTTGATAGTGTATGATTTGCGTGCTGTTGCATTCCTATTCCCTAAATTTTCCACCAATTTATTACTTTTTTCATACTGTTTTAATATTTCAGGATGATGAATATATACAGCATCATTAAAGGTAAATAAAAAATGCATGAAATTAAAAAATGGAATATTAGATGTTTCTTTGCAGTAATCCCTCAGCCCAATAGGAATGAAATGTCTCTGTTCTATCGAGTAATCCCTAAACATGATTAGGAGGCTGGGAGTGTCCACACAGCCCACATAATATTTGTATCATCTAAGCCTATTTATGTAAGGTTTGAGTAAAAGTTGTTATTAGAAGACCTATAAACCCATTTTACAATTCTGAAAGACATGCTTGCCTCTTAATCTTTTCTACCTTTATTATTTTTGCTGGAGTTGATGACAATGTGTTCTTAATTCATTTTTCAGAATGCTATTACTGTACATCTTTTTTCATAGTGAGATGGTACATTGGCTATTCTATTGAAATACATTTTAAAGACTGAGAATTGAGTTCAGTAGTTCATTTGCATCTTGTAGCTGTTTTCTCAATATTTATAGGAAGAAAAGTTTGTTTTCCAACTTCTAGCTGTTATTTGATGTGTGCAAGTTTTCCCAAAGTATTTCTTCATGTAAAGAATTTGTTTTATATTGACACCCTGAGCTCTTGTTTTGTTTTGTTTTCTTAGTAACAACAGGGTGCACTATGTGATGCTTTACTACAAAATTGTTTAAGCTTAGTTTTGATTTTTTTGAACCAAAGAAAGAAACATTTTGTAAAGAGATGATCTGAATATAAAGATCACAAAGTGTCTTCTTTAAACCATGAATAAGATAAGGAAATCCACTGATATAAGATTTCTCTCAGAAATTGGGGCGGAAGGAGAGAGACAACTTATTTAAATCCTGAATACAGTCAGACCTCATATGCATTGTTAAAAAAAAAAGCCCTAAAGAATTGCATATGGATTAGAGGGATGAATATTCTATTATTTCAGTCTGTTCTGCTGATCTTCTTATTGTGACTTTGTGCTTCAGAAATCTGCTAGGAATTTGGCTTTGCCGTAGTCGGCAGTAATTTTAAATGTGTATCAAGCACTTGATAGTGTATGATTTGCGTGCTGTTGCATTCCTATTCCCTAAATTTTCCACCAATTTATTACTTTTTTCATACTGTTTTAATATTTCAGGATGATGAATATATACAGCATCATTAAAGGTAAATAAAAAATGCATGAAATTAAAAAATGGAATATTAGATGTTTCTTTGCAGTAATCCCTCAGCCCAATAGGAATGAAATGTCTCTGTTCTATCGAGTAATCCCTAAACATGATTAGGAGGCTGGGAGTGTCCACACAGCCCACATAATATTTGTATCATCTAAGCCTATTTATGTAAGGTTTGAGTAAAAGTTGTTATTAGAAGACCTATAAACCCATTTTACAATTCTGAAAGACATGCTTGCCTCTTAATCTTTTCTACCTTTATTATTTTTGCTGGAGTTGATGACAATGTGTTCTTAATTCATTTTTCAGAATGCTATTACTGTACATCTTTTTTCATAGTGAGATGGTACATTGGCTATTCTATTGAAATACATTTTAAAGACTGAGAATTGAGTTCAGTAGTTCATTTGCATCTTGTAGCTGTTTTCTCAATATTTATAGGAAGAAAAGTTTGTTTTCCAACTTCTAGCTGTTATTTGATGTGTGCAAGTTTTCCCAAAGTATTTCTTCATGTAAAGAATTTGTTTTATATTGACACCCTGAGCTCTTGTTTTGTTTTGTTTTCTTAGTAACAACAGGGTGCACTATGTGATGCTTTACTACAAAATTGTTTAAGCTTAGTTTTGATTTTTTTGAACCAAAGAAAGAAACATTTTGTAAAGAGATGATCTGAATATAAAAAGATCACAAAGTGTCTTCTTTAAACCATGAATAAGATAAGGAAGCCTTAATACATGCTCCACATTGTTTAAATGACTTGTTTGGAAAGATTTTCTTTTTTTATTAGCAAATCTTCAGTGTTTGCTGTCTTTGAAAGGCCTCTTTATGGGGAGAATCTTTGCAAATATCTTAAAAGTCGTATGTATGATTCATTTTTTATCTGTTCCCTCCAGTTAGATTTTAGTGAATACCAGGCTTCTCTTATGCAGTTTAGTTCTTTTAAATGTGCAAATATTGATCTAGCAATTGCATGTAAACACTCTTGAATTTAAGGAAAGGTAGGTGTATACCATTTGCAGCCTTATTCCAGATGCATTAAAATACTAGGGCTTTTCCAGAAGTTTGGTTCTTTTACTGTAACATTCCATATTTGTTGCTTATTTATTTTTGACTTAAGTACAAAAGAGGCATCTATTCACTGCTTCACCAGAGTCGTGAAATGTGAAGATTAATAGCTTTTTTTGAATTCACAATTATGAAGCGTGTTAAATGACCGGAGTTCCTGATGGACACTGGCTGATATGGGGTATTTAAAAACCAAGTTTCGTACAGCACCTCAGAGATACAATGTGGTGAGACCTTTTAAACTTTTGCTCTGTTTCTGGCAAGTTTGCTCTGATAAAGAAGGTGAATCCTAGTAGTGAAAGGAGCACTGCATTAGCTTCTGTGGAAGTCAAGCAAGCTGGCAGTTCCTGCCTGCAAAAGTTAGGTTCGAGTGGAGGCGTCCGAGCGTTGCCCCGCACACTCTGCAAGTGTGCCATTTGGGGTCCATGCTGTACAAACGGTGGTGCCTTGGTATTGAATCATTACTGTACTTTTTTCAAGTGAGATGGTACATTGGCTATTCTATTGAAATACATTTTAAAGACTGAGAATTGAGTTCAGTAGTTCATTTGCATCTTGTAGCTGTTTTCTCAATATTTATAGGAAGAAAAGTTTGTTTTCCAACTTCTAGCTGTTATTTGATGTGTGCAAGTTTTCCCAAAGTATTTCTTCATGTAAAGAATTTGTTTTATATTGACACCCTGAGCTCTTGTTTTGTTTTGTTTTCTTAGTAACAACAGGGTGCACTATGTGATGCTTTACTACAAAATTGTTTAAGCTTAGTTTTGATTTTTTTGAACCAAAGAAAGAAACATTTTGTAAAGAGATGATCTGAATATAAAAAGATCACAAAGTGTCTTCTTTAAACCATGAATAAGATAAGGAAGCCTTAATACATGCTCCACATTGTTTAAATGACTTGTTTGGAAAGATTTTCTTTTTTTATTAGCAAATCTTCAGTGTTTGCTGTCTTTGAAAGGCCTCTTTATGGGGAGAATCTTTGCAAATATCTTAAAAGTCGTATGTATGATTCATTTTTTATCTGTTCCCTCCAGTTAGATTTTAGTGAATACCAGGCTTCTCTTATGCAGTTTAGTTCTTTTAAATGTGCAAATATTGATCTAGCAATTGCATGTAAACACTCTTGAATTTAAGGAAAGGTAGGTGTATACCATTTGCAGCCTTATTCCAGATGCATTAAAATACTAGGGCTTTTCCAGAAGTTTGGTTCTTTTACTGTAACATTCCATATTTGTTGCTTATTTATTTTTGACTTAAGTACAAAAGAGGCATCTATTCACTGCTTCACCAGAGTCGTGAAATGTGAAGATTAATAGCTTTTTTTGAATTCACAATTATGAAGCGTGTTAAATGACCGGAGTTCCTGATGGACACTGGCTGATATGGGGTATTTAAAAACCAAGTTTCGTACAGCACCTCAGAGATACAATGTGGTGAGACCTTTTAAACTTTTGCTCTGTTTCTGGCAAGTTTGCTCTGATAAAGAAGGTGAATCCTAGTAGTGAAAGGAGCACTGCATTAGCTTCTGTGGAAGTCAAGCTTAAGCTGGCAGTTCCTGCCTGCAAAAAGTTAGGTTCGAGTGGAGGCGTCCGAGCGTTGCCCCCGCACACTCTGCAAGTGTGCCATTTGGGGTCCATGCTGTCAGCGGTGGTGATGGTGGAAGTCAGTTTATGTGTTGTGTTTGGTCCTCATTTTGTAGAGAAGTTGGTGACACCAGATAACATCTGGCCAGTAGTTCCCTGGCTGAACTTTACCCCTAGGAAGGCATGCAGAAGCTGGGCAGAGCGGAGGAGGGGTGAGCTGTGAGGGGGAGAAGAAGTTTAAAATAGTTCACGCACTTCTGCTGGAAAACTGAGCAGGCAGCCTGTGCTTTCATAATGGTCGCATGACAGCGCTGCTCCATTGTGTTCAGCTCATGGGGAATCTGAGCCTCCCTGCACCAGCTGCACTTGACTGTGCCCAGAAGTCATCTGCAGTGGGAGGGGGCTGCCAGGCGCAGCGCAGCCGCAGCCGGGGGTTGGGGGGCTGAGCCTGGGTGGTCCTTCCCCCCAAGGCAGGTGGCAGGAGTGGCCTAGTGCCTGTGGATTTGGGAAAATATCCAGTGAGCCTGGAGAGGACAGGGATAATCTGGGCCCCTATTCGGACAGTTTTCTGGACTGGATCCATGGTCTATTTCATTCTTCTAGACCTTGGATGTAGAGAATAGTGTGGCCTAAGGCTTAGAACTCAGTCTTTGCAATTGGCCCCCAGCTGTGTGAGCTTGAGCCAGTTACTTAACATCTCTGTACCTCAGTTGCTTCTCAGGTGGTGCTAGTGCTGGAGAATCCACCTGCCAGTACAGAAGACCTAAGAGAGAGAGGTTTGTTCTCTGGGTCAGGAAGATCTCTTGGAGGAACGCATGACAACCCACTCCAGTACTCTTACCTGGGGAAGCCCATGGACAGAGGAGCCTGGTGGGCTACAGTCCATGGGATCACAGTGAGTCGGACATGACTGAAGCAACTTAGCACTCCTGCACCCCTCAGTTCCCTCATCTGTATAGTTAGGACAGCAATATTTATCCACTTCGAAGGATGAGAGAAAATAATCCTTCTAAAGTGTTTAGCTCTCCTTTGTGGTAACGTACAGCACTTTCTTTTTATAGATGGAGAAACTGAGGCTGTAAATCATGAGCTCACCTAAGACCACTTGGCCAAGAATAGAATTCACGTTTCCTGGCTTTCCGGCTATTATGCTAACCACTAACCTATGCTTCTTCCCTACATCAAGCCCATAACATTCCTGTTCTTGGTTAAAGTGAGGGAAGGATTTAAGAAAATAATGGTAAGAAATAACCTCATAGAGATTAATTTAATCTGCTGCATCTCCTCCTTGAAACTGATCATATTTGAAAGGAAAAAAAAAAAAAAACACTATGTTTCCAGTCAGTGTTTCCCCACAGCTAAAAGGATCTGGTTTTTAAAATATAAATTTTACATTGCTCGGCAAATTGGCAAGTTTTAAAAAATAATCACTTTTCATGACTCTGTGGAGTCTTGTAGGCTTCTGAAACTATCCACAAACATTTTAAACTGGCTCTGAGCCTTGGGCGGAATAAGGTGGAAAAATGCTTGCAGTTCATAGCTATGAACATACGCTGGAGTATTTTGCCATAAGCAATACAGAAACTCCTGGGATAAAGCAAAAAGCACATTTTCAAAGTGAAACAGACTGAAGAAAGTGGCAGAACTATTACATGTTACTGTAAAGAACCATTTATAAGGCTGGCTTTAAAAAAAATAGACAAGAAATCTTTATGTTTCTATTAATAGTGAGTTGTGTCTACATCCACAAATTAACTTTGCAAATTAGTACTTGGAGTTGTCTGCATAACTGACTATGAAAACTTTAAGAAAGAAAAAGTTGAATTTACCAGTTATTTGAGGGTTTTGACATGTAATTCCCCAGAAAGCAAACAAAATGGTTCCTGTATTAATATATAGGCAGAGAATAATTCAGCTTCCTCTAGCTTGTGAATTTCATTCTACAGATGGAATTCCCTTCCACCTTAAAATAAATACTCAATAAGCACAGGATTGTGGCTCCCATCCACAGTACAGTCAGGCTGCTAATTTGGTTTGATTACTAGCTATAGCACAGTGGTCCAGCGGTGTCTCTGTCCACCCAATGACAAGAGTATTGAGACGGGTACGGTAGGAGTGCGTTTTTGTTTTTGTTTTGTTTTGTTTCATCACTAAGGAGCAAAGCCTTTTGGGCACGTTAGCACTATTTTCAGCAAGTTATATAAAATGGGAAATAATTGGGTTGACGAGCTCCTGGGATATTAGTGGTGTTTCAGGCAGGAAAGCAGGCATTGGAAAATAAATGACAAATTAGTCTGCTTAATCTTTTTATTGTGAATCAGATGACATGGCAGAGGTTCATAATGCATTAATAAACTCCAGTTAATGCAGCTCAGACATTATTCCATAAATTCACAAGAGTGGTAAGAATCCTCTCCCCAGGGAGTGAGCATGTTTAACAAGTGATTTTCTTTCTGTGAAGCAAGATGTCCTGGTATAAACCCAGGTGAATAACAATAACAATGATTTATGTAGAGTGACCCCTTTTTTTTTTACTCTGTGGAGTCTTGTAGGCTTCTGAAACTATCCACAAACATTTTAAACTGGCTCTGAGCCTTGGCGAATAAGGTGGAAAAATGCTTGCAGTTCATAGCTATGAACATACGCTGGAGTATTTTGCCATAAGCAATACAGAAACTCCTGGGATAAAGCAAAAAGCACATTTTCAAAGTGAAACAGACTGAAGAAAGTGGCAGAACTATTACATGTTACTGTAAAGAACCATTTATAAGGCTGGCTTTAAAAAAAATAGACAAGAAATCTTTATGTTTCTATTAATAGTGAGTTGTGTCTACATCCACAAATTAACTTTGCAAATTAGTACTTGGAGTTGTCTGCATAACTGACTATGAAAACTTTAAGAAAGAAAAAAAGTTGAATTTACCAGTTATTTGAGGGGTTTTGACATGTAATTCCCCCAGAAAGCAAACAAAATGGTTCCTGTATTAATATATAGGCAGAGAATAATTCAGCTTCCTCTAGCTTGTGAATTTCATTCTACAGATGGAATTCCCTTCCACCTTAAAATAAATACTCAATAAGCACAGGATTGTGGCTCCCATCCACAGTACAGTCAGGCTGCTAATTTGGTTTGATTACTAGCTATAGCACAGTGGTCCAGCGGTGTCTCTGTCCACCCAATGACAAGAGTATTGAGACGGGTACGGTAGGAGTGCGTTTTTGTTTTTGTTTTGTTTTGTTTCATCACTAAGGAGCAAAGCCTTTTGGGCACGTTAGCACTATTTTCAGCAAGTTATATAAAATGGGAAATAATTGGGTTGACGAGCTCCTGGGATATTAGTGGTGTTTCAGGCAGGAAAGCAGGCATTGGAAAATAAATGACAAATTAGTCTGCTTAATCTTTTTATTGTGAATCAGATGACATGGCAGAGGTTCATAATGCATTAATAAACTCCAGTTAATGCAGCTCAGACATTATTCCATAAATTCACAAGAGTGGTAAGAATCCTCTCCCCAGGGAGTGAGCATGTTTAACAAGTGATTTTCTTTCTGTGAAGCAAGATGTCCTGGTATAAACCCAGGTGAATAACAATAACAATGATTTATGTAGAGTGCTTCAGCATCTATGGGCTGTTTCGTACATATCTACCTGTGCAAATATCGTTATAACATATATCCCTGGGAGGCATAAGTTTTCCTGTTTCCCCATTTTACAGACAGGATGCCTTGAAAATTAAATGATCTATCAAATGTTGCTTGATGTTGGTCAAGCAAAGATTTGAACCTTGATTTCCTGACTTCAAATAATATTAAATATATTTTTTGTTTTTTAATTATGGTTTATATGATGAATTAAAACTGGATCATGCTCAGTCACTTAAGTCATATTGACTCTTTGTGACCCTATGGACTGTAGCCCACCAGGCTCCTCTGTCCATAGGGATTTTCCAGGCAAGAATACTGCAGTGGGTTGCCACGCCCACCTCCAGGGGTTCTTCCCAACCCAGGAATTGAACCCAGGTCTCCTGCATTGCAGGTGGATTCTTTACCATCTGAGCCACCAGGGAAGCCCAGGAATACTGGAATGAGTAACCTGTCCCCTCTCCAGGGGATCTTCCTGACCCAGGGATTAAACCGATGTCTCCTGCATTAAAGAAGGATACTTTACCAGCTGAGCTACAAATACAGCCAGCATGACCACACTCAACTGTTGTTCAGTCAATGACATTTCAGCTGTCTTTCTTATCTCGGGGAACCATTTATTTTTCTTACTACTTAAATGATTTTTGTGTTTTAATTTTGTTGTCTATTGGCGTATAGTTGATTAGCAATGTTGTGTTAGTTTTTAGGTGTATAGCAAAGTGATTCAATTATATATATATATATATATATATATATATATATATATACACATATATGCTTTTTTCAAATTATTTTCCCATTTAGGTTATTATAATCTGTAACAGAAAAGAGTTTACAAAAACAAGGTATATATAGAGATACATAGAGATAGTTGTATATGTATTA
Source organism: Tragulus kanchil (assembly GCA_022376925.1). Lineage (NCBI taxonomy): Eukaryota > Metazoa > Chordata > Mammalia > Artiodactyla > Tragulidae > Tragulus > Tragulus kanchil. The sequence continues at coordinate 59,528,812 of JAIOJX010000024.1, forward strand.
CAGTCACTTTGCTATACACCCGAAACTAACACAACACTATAAATCAACTACCCTTGAATAAAACTTTGGGTTTTTTTTAAGGAGATAAAAGAAACTGTTTAACAAGTGACTTTTCTTTCTGTGAAGAAAAAAGAGTGGTAAGAATCCTCCCCAGGGAGTGAGCATGTTTAACAAGTGATTTTCTTTCTGTGAAGCAAGATGTCCTGGTATAAACCCAGGTGAATAACAATAACAATGATTTATGTAGAGTGCTTCAGCATCTATGGGCTGTTTCGTACATATCTACCTGTGCAAATATCGTTATAACATATATCCCTGGGAGGCATAAGTTTTCCTGTTTCCCCATTTTACAGACAGGATGCCTTGAAAATTAAATGATCTATCAAATGTTGCTTGATGTTGGTCAAGCAAAGATTTGAACCTTGATTTCCTGACTTCAAATAATATTAAATATATTTTTTGTTTTTTAATTATGGTTTATATGATGAATTAAAACTGGATCATGCTCAGTCACTTAAGTCATATTGACTCTTTGTGACCCTATGGACTGTAGCCCACCAGGCTCCTCTGTCCATAGGGATTTTCCAGGCAAGAATACTGCAGTGGGTTGCCACGCCCACCTCCAGGGGTTCTTCCCAACCCAGGAATTGAACCCAGGTCTCCTGCATTGCAGGTGGATTCTTTACCATCTGAGCCACCAGGGAAGCCCAGGAATACTGGAATGAGTAACCTGTCCCCTCTCCAGGGGATCTTCCTGACCCAGGGATTAAACCGATGTCTCCTGCATTAAAGAAGGATACTTTACCAGCTGAGCTACAAATACAGCCAGCATGACCACACTCAACTGTTGTTCAGTCAATGACATTTCAGCTGTCTTTCTTATCTCGGGGAACCATTTATTTTTCTTACTACTTAAATGATTTTTGTGTTTTAATTTTGTTGTCTATTGGCGTATAGTTGATTAGCAATGTTGTGTTAGTTTTTAGGTGTATAGCAAAGTGATTCAATTATATATATATATATATATATATATATATATATATATATATACACATATATGCTTTTTTCAAATTATTTTCCCATTTAGGTTATTATAATCTGTAACAGAAAAGAGTTTACAAAAACAAGGTATATATAGAGATACATAGAGATAGTTGTATATGTATTACAGTCACTTTGCTATACACCCGAAACTAACACAACACTATAAATCAACTACCCTTGAATAAAACTTTGGGTTTTTTTTAAGGAGATAAAAGAAACTAGTATTCCTTCTGCCCCATCTATATAGAATCAAAACTGATAGTATAACTTTAGTCTTAGTGTTAGTCACTCATTGGTGTCCAACTCTGCAATCCCACAGACTGTAGCCCACCAGGCTCCTCTGTCCAATGGAATTTTCCAGGCAGGAATAGTGGAGTGGGTAGTCTATTCCTTCTCTAAAAGATTGTCCTAGCCCAGGATCAATCCCTGGTCTCCTGCAGTGCAAGTAGTCTCTTTCTGAGTTACCAGGGAAGCCCTAGTGTAACATTGCATAATATAAATTCCAGTGTCCTCTGAGTTGTCATGTTCCTGCATTCATTTTAACAAAAGTTTTATAATATTCCAAGTGTAACTATATTCTGAAATATTACCAAGTTCCTGATATTACTAAGTCTGCCTTTATGTGTCCCCTCAGCACTGATGACATAAAAAAGTCTCATGACATTTTTCTGGTGGAAACTCTGAGGCATGCTCACAGCTGAGCCAGTGTGTGTCCCCAAGTATCACTAACCAGGCTTGTCAAGATATCTTGTCTAGGTGCTCTGACTTGCAGCTGATCATATCATGTGTTTAACAAACGGCAGCTTCTGAGTCCTGGGATTTCCATTTTAGCATCTCTGGAAAGTGAGTCAGCCGTTGCAGCTCACGGGATCTGTTAGTGACTGGGCATTGCTACAAATTAAATTTTCCCCTCCAAGTTGACTTGCTACAAATACAGCCAGCATGACCACACTCAACTGTTGTTCAGTCAATGACATTTCAGCTGTCTTTCTTATCTCGGGGAACCATTTATTTTTCTTACTACTTAAATGATTTTTGTGTTTTAATTTTGTTGTCTATTGGCGTATAGTTGATTAGCAATGTTGTGTTAGTTTTTAGGTGTATAGCAAAGTGATTCAATTATATATATATATATATATATATATATATATATATACACATATATGCTTTTTTCAAATTATTTTCCCATTTAGGTTATTATAATCTGTAACAGAAAAGAGTTTACAAAAACAAGGTATATATAGAGATACATAGAGATAGTTGTATATGTATTACAGTCACTTTGCTATACACCCGAAACTAACACAACACTATAAATCAACTACCCTTGAATAAAACTTTGGGTTTTTTTTAAGGAGATAAAAGAAACTAGTATTCCTTCTGCCCCATCTATATAGAATCAAAACTGATAGTATAACTTTAGTCTTAGTGTTAGTCACTCATTGGTGTCCAACTCTGCAATCCCACAGACTGTAGCCCACCAGGCTCCTCTGTCCAATGGAATTTTCCAGGCAGGAATAGTGGAGTGGGTAGTCTATTCCTTCTCTAAAAGATTGTCCTAGCCCAGGATCAATCCCTGGTCTCCTGCAGTGCAAGTAGTCTCTTTCTGAGTTACCAGGGAAGCCCTAGTGTAACATTGCATAATATAAATTCCAGTGTCCTCTGAGTTGTCATGTTCCTGCATTCATTTTAACAAAAGTTTTATAATATTCCAAGTGTAACTATATTCTGAAATATTACCAAGTTCCTGATATTACTAAGTCTGCCTTTATGTGTCCCTCAGCACTGATGACATAAAAAAGTCTCATGACATTTTTCTGGTGGAAACTCTGAGGCATGCTCACAGCTGAGCCAGTGTGTGTCCCCAAGTATCACTAACCAGGCTTGTCAAGATATCTTGTCTAGGTGCTCTGACTTGCAGCTGATCATATCATGTGTTTAACAAACGGCAGCTTCTGAGTCCTGGGATTTCCATTTTAGCATCTCTGGAAAGTGAGTCAGCCGTTGCAGCTCACGGGATCTGTTAGTGACTGGGCATTGCTACAATAAATCTCTCCAAGTTGACTTGGCTTCTTCCAAAGCTCATACTTCATGATGCTCAGACTTAACTGTTCAGCTGTACAGCGTTCTTTCATCCTAGTTAGCATGACGTATTGTAATTATCTAATACCTGTTGTGAAAGGGATATTTTTGATTACTAAGTCCCTTCTGTCCTGATTTGTATCAACCTTGACTTCAGTGCTAGAGGCATAGAAAACAAGCACTAAATTTGTGTTTGTCGGTCAACTGACCAGAAAGGCTTTTGTTAGCCACGTCCTTCTTCTTTGTTCACATAAGAGCACCTACTCTGCAATCAGTTAGGATATGAGCGAAAGAGTTAGGAAGGAGAAGATGATATCTAGCCAATATCATGGAGGAGAGGGAAATAAATTTAAAAAGATATGCAAGGGATCTAAATTTTTGGAATTAGACTTCTGTTTGAAACAAAATTATCATTTATGTATTTCTAAGGGAAAAAAAAGCTGATTGCTAATGAGAAAACAATCATAGTACACAATGAAAAATGCCCAAAGCAAACATTTCTCCCTGTGTCTCATAGCATCTATGAATGCTCTATTTATGTGGTCAAAATCATGGCTGCGATTGCTTTTGCTTTGTTTGATATGTGGTCTACTTTGTGAACAAACAGCTCTGCAGAAATTGGAGGCCACTGTTCCCCCCCACAATAAGTGAAACAGAAACGTTTTCCATTCAGGAATTCTGCCAATATCAACTTTTTTTATAATTTGTTTTCTGCGAGCACTTCAATGTGCCTATTTTAGTGCTCTGAGATAAAAGCAAATATATTCCCTTTCTTTATAAATTAACCTTTAAAGAAATGTGTTAAAAACACAGTAGGTATGAGAAAATACCCTGGATTTAGTTTCCTTCTATAAAGACTCTCTTAAACCCATTATTAGTCTCTCACAGCTGAGCCGGGAAGTCCTAAGGCTTGTCAAGATATCTTGTCTAGGTGCTCTGACTTGCAGCTGATCTTTGTGTTTAACAAACGGCAGCTTCTGAGTCCTGGGATTTCCATTTTAGCATCTCTGGAAAGTGAGTCAGCCGTTGCAGCTCACGGGATCTGTTAGTGACTGGGCATTGCTACAATAAATCTCTCCAAGTTGACTTGGCTTCTTCCAAAGCTCATACTTCATGATGCTCAGACTTAACTGTTCAGCTGTACAGCGTTCTTTCATCCTAGTTAGCATGACGTATTGTAATTATCTAATACCTGTTGTGAAAGGGATATTTTTGATTACTAAGTCCCTTCTGTCCTGATTTGTATCAACCTTGACTTCAGTGCTAGAGGCATAGAAAACAAGCACTAAATTTGTGTTTGTCGGTCAACTGACCAGAAAGGCTTTTGTTAGCCACGTCCTTCTTCTTTGTTCACATAAGAGCACCTACTCTGCAATCAGTTAGGATATGAGCGAAAGAGTTAGGAAGGAGAAGATGATATCTAGCCAATATCATGGAGGAGAGGGAAATAAATTTAAAAAGATATGCAAGGGATCTAAATTTTTGGAATTAGACTTCTGTTTGAAACAAAATTATCATTTATGTATTTCTAAGGGAAAAAGCTGATTGCTAATGAGAAAACAATCATAGTACACAATGAAAAATGCCCAAAGCAAACATTTCTCCCTGTGTCTCATAGCATCTATGAATGCTCTATTTATGTGGTCAAAATCATGGCTGCGATTGCTTTTGCTTTGTTTGATATGTGGTCTACTTTGTGAACAAACAGCTCTGCAGAAATTGGAGGCCACTGTTCCCCCCCACAATAAGTGAAACAGAAACGTTTTCCATTCAGGAATTCTGCCAATATCAACTTTTTTTATAATTTGTTTTCTGCGAGCACTTCAATGTGCCTATTTTAGTGCTCTGAGATAAAAGCAAATATATTCCCTTTCTTTATAAATTAACCTTTAAAGAAATGTGTTAAAAACACAGTAGGTATGAGAAAATACCCTGGATTTAGTTTCCTTCTATAAAGACTCTCTTAAACCCATATTAGTCTTCAGTTTGATTGTTTCTTTCAGTCTCTTCTCCTGAGAGTGGACCTTGGAGACTTCCAGGGCAATTATACCACCTACCTTTCTAAGGACAGTCTGTGACTGTTTTCACTGAATAACCTGTGATCATGTAATGGATAAACAGTATTACCTCTGTTTTAATGACCCCTGATTTTACAGTGGCCGGCAGTGTGCCAGAGTCAGCTCCTTGGAATCTGCTTTTTGTTCTACCGTCCTCAGTACTACGACAAAAACTATTTACGTTTTGCTCGAATAGCTTAAACACCATTTTAGAAGACTTTAGATTGCTTTTGAACATATTTGAATGCATCTTTAGCCATCACTGGGCTTAAAATGGAAACCCTTTTTTCAGCTTATCTGTATTAAACACCTGTAAAAATCAATGGTACTGTATTTTTTCCTTATAATGCTCTGTTCCTTTAACTAATGCCAGAAATAATGCGCAATTTATTCTAGCGTGTTCTTTTCCCTTTGCCTGATGTTCTCTGGGAGTAAGTGGCATAATGTATAAGGACTCACTTCTGCTGACTTCATAGTAAAATTGCCAGGTTGATGTTGAAATACAACCAATTGGAGCCTAATCCTCAAGAAGAAATTTGCTGTCTCTCCTACTGATTATCGTCCATCTTCTTCATAATGAATATGCAGAAAGTTTATTTTATATTTTGCAAGTGCACATACTTACAGAAACGACCAATAGGAGAGGGTAGAGTTAACCAGTGATGGGTTTTTCTTGAACATTGTTATTTTTCCCTAAAATCAGAAGTCATTACATTTATATTGAAAATATTGAGTGGTTTGTATGAGCTTTATGCCAAACTAAGATTAGTGTGCTCTAGCCCATTACAAATGTGGAAGATTGACCGTTTTTGAGTTAGAATAAAAAATATGATAATAATGTCTTCTCATCATCATAAAGAAAGATGATAATGACTAAATGAAATATTTATATTATCTCATTTTATTTGATAGGTTTCGTCTTCTCCCACACAAACCCTTCCCCAAGAGCCACAATAGCCTCTTATTTAAAAAAAAAAAAAAAAAAAAACTTTGTAGGATTCTCGTTCTTCATATATATATACATGTGTGTACGTGTGTGTGTGTTAACACATCCAGTAGTCTGATAGTTGATGCGTCTTTTTAAAAAAAAAAAAATATTTACCTTATTTATTTTTATTTTTGGCTGTACTGGGTCTTTGATGCTGCGAAGGCTTTTATCTAGTTGCAGCGAACAGGGGCTACTCTCTAGTTGTGGTGCTCAGGCTTCTCATTGTCTTGGCTTCCCCTGTTGCCAAGCACCAGCTCTAGGGTGTATGGGCTTCAGTAGTTGCAGCTCCTGGGCTCTAGAGCACAGGTTTAATAGTTGTGGCTCACAGGCTTAGTTTTTCCATGGCAGGTGAGATTTTCCCAACCCAGGGATTGAACCTATGTCTATTGCATTGGCAGGCAGATTCCCTACCACTGAACCACCAGGAAAGCTCTATTTGATTCATCTTACCTCTCTTTAGATTCTGAAATTTGCTTTGCTTCTGAACACAAAGCTCAGTGATCTACTGGGTTTTGATCAGAGCTGTGCATAAAGGGTTTGTTACAGTTTAGTTTCAACCTGCTTCTCCTATTTGCTCCCAAGCCTTGCTTTTTGGAAAATGGACTGATTCTGAAATAAAAATAGGCACGTATACACATGTCTATGTGATCTATTACCTCCATGACTGACCCACATATTCTGTATGGCTCTGACACTTATCAACCACATTTTCAGACTTCCCATAGCCTGTCTCTCCAAGGTTCTGTCTCTTCCCTCAGTCTACCTTGCCTTCTTCCCACTTTACCTTTGAGACAGCATAAAGGAACACTGACATATATGCTACCACAATGTCAGATAAGGATTGTTTCATTTTATTTATTTTTTATCATGAACTGATCTTGCCACAGCTCTAAGATCTGCTTGTTCTTTAAGGCCTGGTGTCCTCTTGGGCTCCAAGAGGACTAGACTCTAGCTGAAACTTTCTTTAAAAATTGTATTTATTGGGCTTTCTCTGGTGGTCCAGTGGGTAAGGACACCGCCTTGCAGTGCAAGGAGCGCCAGTTCGATCCCTGGTCTGGGAAGATCCCATGTGAGGCAGAGCGGCTGGACTGATGTGTCCAATTACCGAGCCAGAGCTCTGGCACCCTTTTGCCCAGAGTCGGTGCTCTTGGACGACAGAGGCCACCACGATGGGAGGCCCACAGGAGCTAAAGAACAAAGATGGTTGGAAATAGAGAAATGAAAGACCAATAGAAGTGGTCCACCCATCCCCCTCCTTTCCCACCCCACCCCCAAAAGATAAATAAATAAATAATAAAAAAATAAATAAAAAATTGTATTTATTAAACTGTCATGAGATTTACAATATTAAGGACTGTTCTATAGTACTTACACTCTGAACATAGGTGTACATATTGTAACCAGGAATAAAAAAGGGATAGAAATGGCAGAGGGGAAACAAATCAGGTGTCGCTGCTCTTGCACAAAGTCACCAAGGCAAATCTTGAAGCATCCCTTGGGAGTTTGAGGAAGGGGCACCAGCTCTGATGGTCTGAATGTTGAGTGGGGAGACCAGGCTCTGCTGCTGCTCTGTTTTCATGGCCATCGGTCTCAGAAGAGATTCTTCGAGTTCCCAGGTACAGCGTTCAGACATGTAGCTGGTCCTATGATTTCATGTGAACAGAAGTGACCCTCTCTTTGCCTCCATCCCTCTCTCTCTCTCCTTCATTTCTAGCAATCATTGTATTGAAGTTAGAGAGAAGAAGAAAAAGTTGAGGCTTGCCCAGTGTATCCTAACATAAAGAGATGTTTAGCTCTGGGAAGGATGATGGAGACAAGCCAGGTGCCTGGCTGACATGTCAACCGTGCTTCTACAGGAGCTGCTCACTAGATGCTCCTGCTCCATCAAGGCACCCCCTCCGGCCTCCAGAGCTCTGGTCTACCTTCCTTCCTAGGGAAGGAACCACCGTCCCTTGGGCTTTGATGCTCCACTTTGTTGGATTTGCTGCCTGAGACACTGTTTTTGGTTTAGCACTTGTTTTCTGCAGGAGGTGATGGGGTTTGTTGAAAGCCCAAAGGGAACATTTCTGAGGAATTTTAGCTTTTAAGGGAAAAAAGAGAAAAAAAATGCCCCATTTTTCTGAAAACATTGATTTGCTTGAAGCTTGTCTTAAATTTCAAGCCCATGTGAGGCAGAGCGGCTGGACTGATGTGTCCAATTACCGAGCCAGAGCTCTGGCACCCTTTTGCCCAGAGTCGGTGCTCTTGGACGACAGAGGCCACCACGATGGGAGGCCCACAGGAGCTAAAGAACAAAGATGGTTGGAAATAGAGAAATGAAAGACCAATAGAAGTGGTCCACCCATCCCCCTCCTTTCCCACCCCACCCCCAAAAGATAAATAAATAAATAATAAAAAAATAAATAAAAAATTGTATTTATTAAACTGTCATGAGATTTACAATATTAAGGACTGTTCTATAGTACTTACACTCTGAACATAGGTGTACATATTGTAACCAGGAATAAAAAAGGGATAGAAATGGCAGAGGGGAAACAAATCAGGTGTCGCTGCTCTTGCACAAAGTCACCAAGGCAAATCTTGAAGCATCCCTTGGGAGTTTGAGGAAGGGGCACCAGCTCTGATGGTCTGAATGTTGAGTGGGGAGACCAGGCTCTGCTGCTGCTCTGTTTTCATGGCCATCGGTCTCAGAAGAGATTCTTCGAGTTCCCAGGTACAGCGTTCAGACATGTAGCTGGTCCTATGATTTCATGTGAACAGAAGTGACCCTCTCTTTGCCTCCATCCCTCTCTCTCTCCTTCATTTCTAGCAATCATTGTATTGAAGTTAGAGAGAAGAAGAAAAAGTTGAGGCTTGCCCAGTGTATCCTAACATAAAGAGATGTTTAGCTCTGGGAAGGATGATGGAGACAAGCCAGGTGCCTGGCTGACATGTCAACCGTGCTTCTACAGGAGCTGCTCACTAGATGCTCCTGCTCCATCAAGGCACCCCCTCCGGCCTCCAGAGCTCTGGTCTACCTTCCTTCCTAGGGAAGGAACCACCGTCCCTTGGGCTTTGATGCTCCACTTTGTTGGATTTGCTGCCTGAGACACTGTTTTTGGTTTAGCACTTGTTTTCTGCAGGAGGTGATGGGGTTTGTTGAAAGCCCAAAGGGAACATTTCTGAGGAATTTTAGCTTTTAAGGGAAAAAAGAGAAAAAAAATGCCCCATTTTTCTGAAAACATTGATTTGCTTGAAGCTTGTCTTAAATTTCAAGAAAACATTTTGGGTGCAACTCAAAAATGTTGCTATTGCCCAGCTTTCCTTAACTTCCTCATTTTTAAGACTTCAAATAATACTACTTAGCAGTTGATTATTGTTATTAGCCCTAATCCATGCTGTTCTGTGTGTGTGTGAGAGAGAGAGTGTGTGTGTGTGTTTATTTTTATTGAAGTGTACTTGTACAATATAAGTAAGTTTGTTGTATAATCACTCAGTGATGTTTAGCTCTTTGCTGTATGGACTGTAGCCCTCCAGGCTCCCCTATCCATGAGATTTCCCAGGCAAGAATGCTGGAGTAGGTTGCCATTTCTGACCCTGGGGTTGAATCTGAGTCTCCTGCTTGGCAGGCAGATTCTTTACCACTGAGCCATCTGGAAAGCCCATATATATAAGTTATGGGTGTACAACATAGTGATTCACAGTTTTTAAAGGTTATACTCCATTTATAGTTATTATGAAATATTGACTATATTCCCCATGTTGTACAATATGTCCTTGTAGTTTATTTTATACCTAACAGTTTTTATCCTTTCTTCCACTACTCCTTATATTGCCCCTTCTCCATTCCTTCTCCTCAGTATGAGCTACTAATTTGTTGTCTGTATCAGTATGTCTGTTTATTCTTTTGTTATATTCACTAGTCTGTTGTATTTTTTCAGATTCTGTGTGTAAGTGTCATATTGCAGTATTTGTATTTCTCCTTCTGACCGGTTTCACTTAACATGATGCCCTGCAAGTTGACCCATGTTGCTACAAATGGCGGATTTCATTCTTTTTTATGGATGACTAATACTCAGTATTCTTGGCTGGAGAGTCCTGTGAACGGAGGAGGCTGGCAGGCTACAGTCCATGGGGCTGCAAAGAGTTGGACACAATTGAGTGACTAGCACTCACTGCTTTATCATGTTATGTTAGTTCTTACTGTACAGCAAAGTAAATCATCTATATGTTTTCATTTACCACCCCCCCTTTTTTGAGTTTCCTTCTCATTTAGGTCACCACAGAGCATTGACTAGAGCTCCTTATGCTATACAGCAGGATCTCATTACTTATCTGTTTTATGCATCGTGGTGTGTATATACCTGGAGGAAGACATGACAACCCATTCCACTCTTCTTGTCTGGAGAATCCAGGACAGAGGAGCCTGGTGAGCTACAGTCCCTATGCACAAAGAGTCAAACACCACTGAAGTGACCGAGTGTGCAAGCATGCACAGTGTGTATGTGTCAATCCCATTGTCCAATTCATCTCTCTCTTCCTCTTCCCCATTGGTATCCATATGTTTGGTCTCTGTATTTGTATCTTTATTTCTCCTTTGCAGATTAGATCACCTATACCATTTTTCTAGATTCTGCATACATATGTTAATATGCAATATCTGTTTTTCTCTCTCTGACTTACTTGGTTCTACATGACAGTCTCTCAGTCCATCCACATCTCTTCAGTAGGGTTTTAGAACCTCTTGAGTACAGAGAAGGAGTGTGTCAAGCACACCAGAAACTCCAGGCAGCTATGAAGTTACTCAAAATTAGTTCATTTCTTTCCATGTCTGTATTGGGGTTCGTATCACCACTCCCATACCTCAAAAAGCATTTAGTGATGTGCATGTGCTCAGTTTCTCAGTCCTGCCTGACTCTTTGGGACCCCCATGACCTATAGCCCACCAGGCTCCTCTGTCCATGGGATTCTCCAGGCAAGAATAGTAGAGTGGGTTTTCATTTCCTCCTCCAGGTTAATGATGGTTAGCTATTGTTACTAGTTAAATGAGCCCAATTTCTTGGGCAGCATCCTCATCTTGGTTCTCTCTCCCCCATCCACCCCTTTGAAAACTATAATTATAATTCAGGGTAAACTTTTAAACTGGCAGAAAGAAGAGAAGCTGTTTGCAGAGGGTGAAGAGTTTATCCAAAACTCACCTTCTTGTCCCATTTAGCTGAGTCATGGGTCCTTTCTGTCCACTGTCTGCATCGCAAGGTTGCTGACTCTACCTCACAAAAAGAAGAAACCCAAACCCTAGAAGCAAACACACTGCACCCCATCCATTTAATATCTTTTTAATACTACATTTAAAATATTAATGATGTCAGAAGAAGAGGGAAAGACTATTGAAAATGAAAACTAATTAGTCCAGAGAATCCAATTTGCAAAGAAAACGATATTTCTAATAGCAAGGTGGTATGTTTTGTGGCATTTTGGGGGAGCTGGGGCACTGGGTCTTTGTTGCTGCACATGGGGTTTTTTCGTTGCAGAGGATGAGGCTACTTTTCATTGTGGTGCACCAGTTTCTCATTGCAGTGGCTTATTATGTTGTGGAACACATCCTTTAGGTGGCCGGGCTTCAGTAGTTGCTGCACTCTCGAGCTTGGATTCAGTGGTTATGGTACATGGGTTGAGTTGCTCTCCAGCATATGGGATCCTCCTGGACCAAGGATATAGAACCTGTGTCCCCTGCACTGGCAGGAGGCTTCTTATCCACTGTGGCACGAGGGAAGTCCTATATTTTGTTTCATTTTGACTTCTGATGATAACTCTAATAAGACTGTAAGATTTGAACCAAATCCCAAGAAAAGAATTTTGCAGACAAGATGGCAACACATTTCTCGTAGAAAATTATGGGATCTTCAAGAAAGGCCTCCCTGCTTTTGCATGTAAAACAATGCCATCTTTAGACAGTGGAACAGGGAATTTGAACTTGTTCTCTAAACCAGAAGCTAGTTGACTCACATGTGTGTCAAACTGTGACTCAGGGTTGCCACAAACTTGATTGTTAATTATCAGTTTCTGGTTATAGTGACCTCCAGAATGCATTCAAGCTCAAGAAATACAGAATTGGTTCCTTAATCAAGAAGGTGGAATTCCCAGGCTCTCCCAGATGAGAGGAAGCTGCTGCTGAGTTTCGGAGTCCTGGACTCATGGATAGGATGTCTTTACAAACTCCCAGGTGCCCGTTATGGATCCCTCTTTGCAGAGGGTGAAGAGTTTATCCAAAACTCACCTTCTTGTCCCATTTAGCTGAGTCATGGGTCCTTTCTGTCCACTGTCTGCATCGCAAGGTTGCTGACTCTACCTCACAAAAAGAAGAAACCCAAACCCTAGAAGCAAACACACTGCACCCCATCCATTTAATATCTTTTTAATACTACATTTAAAATATTAATGATGTCAGAAGAAGAGGGAAAGACTATTGAAAATGAAAACTAATTAGTCCAGAGAATCCAATTTGCAAAGAAAACGATATTTCTAATAGCAAGGTGGTATGTTTTGTGGCATTTTGGGGGAGCTGGGGCACTGGGTCTTTGTTGCTGCACATGGGGTTTTTTCGTTGCAGAGGATGAGGCTACTTTTCATTGTGGTGCACCAGTTTCTCATTGCAGTGGCTTATTATGTTGTGGAACACATCCTTTAGGTGGCCGGGCTTCAGTAGTTGCTGCACTCTCGAGCTTGGATTCAGTGGTTATGGTACATGGGTTGAGTTGCTCTCCAGCATATGGGATCCTCCTGGACCAAGGATATAGAACCTGTGTCCCCTGCACTGGCAGGAGGCTTCTTATCCACTGTGGCACGAGGGAAGTCCTATATTTTGTTTCATTTTGACTTCTGATGATAACTCTAATAAGACTGTAAGATTTGAACCAAATCCCAAGAAAAGAATTTTGCAGACAAGATGGCAACACATTTCTCGTAGAAAATTATGGGATCTTCAAGAAAGGCCTCCCTGCTTTTGCATGTAAAACAATGCCATCTTTAGACAGTGGAACAGGGAATTTGAACTTGTTCTCTAAACCAGAAGCTAGTTGACTCACATGTGTGTCAAACTGTGACTCAGGGTTGCCACAAACTTGATTGTTAATTATCAGTTTCTGGTTATAGTGACCTCCAGAATGCATTCAAGCTCAAGAAATACAGAATTGGTTCCTTAATCAAGAAGGTGGAATTCCCAGGCTCTCCCAGATGAGAGGAAGCTGCTGCTGAGTTTCGGAGTCCTGGACTCATGGATAGGATGTCTTTACAAACTCCCAGGTGCCCGTTATGGATCCCCTCTTTGCCATAGTGAGGTAAAGGAGATAGCACCATTTGATGATGGGTTCATTCTCTCCAAATTTTAAGACTGAAATAGAAAGACATCTAAGTGGAATTCCCAGGGCAGCCAAATGCAGTCCAGTCCTATGCACAAAAGCAAGGGAAGCTCCCAAGAAGTCTATTAGGGGATTTGTTTCGTGGGGCTCAGTATTTCTTACATTTGAGTTTTACCCGATA